>JAGGAT010000458.1:0-29087 GCA_017657195.1 Termitomyces sp. T70a
TCCAGACATGTAACTACAAGCAGGTGATCTGGACATGTGATCCTCACATGTGACTTATATATCATGTGATTTACTTTATTTTCTGAGCGCCTGGCAAGGTGAATCCTTAGACTTGTTCTCTTTGGATCTCCCTTTGCCAGGTGTGTAGTTGTTATTACTTACTTCTATTACTTATACATACACTAATACACTTTGGATCTCCCTTTGCCAGCTGTGTGACTGAGCCATAGCTTCCAAAGGTTGCCCTTACAGTGAGGTTTTGTATCCAACCAACAAACCACATCATAACATCCAAACCACTAATCATACTAATTCAAGTCTTTTCCTCAGATATTCCTCTGTTCAAGCTGCAGACCTCCTGTCACAATTCCCTTTCCAAATCCCATGCTCTGACCCACTTCCCAAAACTATACTATGATTTTAGTCTCCTTTTACTGATTTACTTTTCTATATGTCTTCTATTATATCTTTCCCCCTTAATGTCACTCAAATTCACAAGTGTCTTATTTCTAAGACTTCTCCTTATTTCTTGAACTTACTCCTTATTAGTCTCCTAATTAATTTACTATGAAAATTCTATGTATTTGTCTACTCAACTCATGGAATCAACACAGTTGTTCTTTGCTTATTTCTAAGTCACTCTCAGTAATTCTCAATTGTCTCATTCCTACTTTGATCAAGTTCCTGACACCCTCCTACAAAGCTATTGAGGCCTCTTAGTAGAAAGTTTCTGTCTGATGCCATCCATTTATGTTGACATTACCTGCTTATATGGGCTGTTGCAAGCATGGTATGTCCAAGATCTATCTGCCTAAACATGGCTAAATTTATGTACATTTCAAGTCATGTTAGCTAGATATCCTTGTATGTATGTAGCTCACTATATAATTATACTTTCATGTATGTAGCAACACTCATTCATTTATCTCTGCAAACTTCAAGGTTTGTCTCATCTAATGACTGACTTTCCATATAGTCATCCAGTTGTCAAACCATTATAAAACCATATCTGCAAGCAAAGAATATATAAATATAAAGTGGTGATTGCCAACATATAGACTCTTTACTTACTGATAGATCTCTGTATCTATTTATTGATATGTTGATAGAAGCCATGTCATATGCAATTACTAGTGGTACATATATCATGTATATCATGTTTTTGATGCTACTCCTCTTGCCTATTTATAGTTAGCACTAGTTCTACCATGATGCATCATCAATGTATCCATAGCTATTGTATTTAGCAGAAGTAGATAGCAGTATAATAATATAATAACACTGAAAACATCTTTGCACAATGTGCAGCACAGAGCAACAATAGCAAATAAAGAAACAACACTGCTTTTTGAATAAAGCCATAATAATCCTGACCACAGAGACAGATGTACCAGGATACTATATACTGATTTTGGCAAGATGCAGTGAAGGCAAACAGGAGAACAATATTGAAAAATGTGCCATGCACATTCTAACATAGAATTCTAGAACTTTCTAAGCAGCATACGTGACCTGACACAGAGCTGGCTGGGACGATGGCCGATTGAGCTCAACATAGAACCCTTTTTTTTACTTATGTAAGAGAGTCAGGGATATGTGAAGTTAGACTGCTGAAGTGCAGGTGGTGACAAGGATATATATAGACAATATGCACTACTATTTTACCAGCATTATTGATTATGCTATGGGCATCATGTTGTGGTTACTTGAAGACAAGAAGGCAAAGAAAGGAGATCCTTGGCACATTCAGCTTTCTAAGAGCAATTCTAGGTTCAGTAACTTGGAGGACTAGACCATGGATATATGCTACTGTTTTGCAGCATGCCAGTATGGAGGTGATTGTATAAATCATGAGCACATGTTTACTCTTCTGGAATTTCTTGATAGGCTAGCAAAGTATAGATTCAGACACCACATTTTGCACTATAAACATATAAAATAGCATTGGACATTTAAAGTTGTCATACATTGTATAATTAGTTTGTGAGTCCTTCAACTATGTGGAATACTCAGAAGGCATTTTATGCAGCTGTATATGCTGAGAAGCTTGATTGACTACATCAAAAACATGGCAATCTGCTCTAATGCCTGGATGATGTAAGAGCAACCTCTGGAGGCTGTGGCTTAGTCACACAGCTGGCAGAGGGAGATTCAAAGTATATTAGAGTATATATCAATAAAGCACAAAAGTAAATCAGTACTGTCACAAATACAGATACTAACTCAGAATATGCATTGGGCATGCTAAGTTATAAAGAGTTCTGAGCAGAGTCCTAGAGAATGCACTAAGTGGTATGGACAGTGCAGCAAGTGTGTGTGGCAAGCCAAGTATATGCAGCAAGCAGTTTAGTGCACTAAGAGACAATCCAGCTTATAAAGGTGTTCTAATACAAGTTATCAGTAAAGGGATGGGTGTTTTGATGTTTTTAAAGAATTTTAAAAGAGGTAGCTTAGTATATTTCAAGCTCAGATGCCTTGCCATAGTTGCAAAGGCATTTATAGTACCAAACGTGCCAACAATGGTGACATAGACACAGGGAGAGAATTGGCAAAAGACATGCAGCAAGAGAAGTGAGCTAAGAAAATGCAGTAAAGACACATGGCAAGAGTAATGCTGGCAACTTAAACTAGTATGCACCAAAAAAATGAAGTGTGGAGTAATCAAAGAAACATGTATCAGGAGACTCTCCCTTTTGACTCTCCTTTCCACCCTCCAATCCTTCTCTAACTACTCTAGTCACATTTTTCTTCTATGCATCTTCTCAAGCCTTACCTCCTGGTACAACTTCTAAGACTCCAACTGCACTATGTGCAGAGAAATAATTCCTTTACTGTCAGATTTTTTACTGTTAGATCTTCCAGCACAGCCACTTCCACTTTTGAACAATCTCTGGATATTCACTGTTTCAGATTAGGGTTGAGGCTTTCTGTTGTTTTATACAGTAGTTTTTGTGCATCCAGAGCCATAGAAGCATCATTTTTGGCATAAGAAGTCCCCAGAGTTGTTATTTTTGGATGTCTTTATGCTAGGTATGTAGCTATGCTGTACAACCCTAAATAGTACTGAATATACTTCATATCTCCCTCTGCTAGCTGTGTGACTGAGCCATGGCCTCCAAAGGTCACACTTACAATGCCATACTGCAGTGCACCCTGTGTCAGGTTCTACTGACCCAGGAGCCTTTTCTACTAAGGCAATACTCTTACAAGGCAAACTCAAGTACTGAATTATATGTACTCAGTTATCAAGGGCTCCAAGACATGTTCCAGAGCATGAGACAATAAATTGGGCAAGTCCAGAATTGAATGGCTTTCTCTGAAGTTCCAGGAGTTGAGTTATGGAAGGAGTTTCTTGACTAGATTGGAACTTGGGTAGGTAGTGTAGTATGTGCTAGTTGATTGTAGTGTGTGCCAGACAAGTGGTCATAAAAGCAAGCATGAAAGAAATAAAAAAAGCAAGTATATAGTATACTATGGATACATAGTCTGAGTGTCTAAAATAGTTTCAGGGATTCTATGAGCAGCAGCAGGATAAGTGAGCAGCTATATTTGAGGAGATCATATAGGCAGCATGCAGAATAGATGGAGATCTGGGCATCTGGCATATGGCATAATGCATAATGGCCAAGTGATGGCTAGGTGCTGGTCAGGTGATTCAACAGAATCAGAAAACTTCTAAAGCTTGTGATCTACTACAGTAGAATATGGCAAACATGATACTCAGCCAGATTCATAAAAAAAAATTACAGTAGCACACAGCTATAAACTGGAAACACTAGCCATTCTAAAAGCCCTCATTTATAGGATATAAAATCCTCAATATGATAAATCATAAGGCTCTTGAGTACATTACTAAAACAGCAGTGATGGATTAACTATATATTGAAGTATCAATTCAACATTACTTATGTCAAGTGTGAGCTGAATAAAGTTTTTGATTACTTGTGTCATTTTTCAAGAATAATACTAACCAAGCTGTTGATGATATATATAAATATATACAAGCAGACTAGCTCATTGATTGATCCTAATAGAAAGAATCTACTGATTCAGTAGTAGTATGAAATAAAGGAGAATGTGGTAGAGATATGTGCTATGTAAGCATTGGAAATGCAGCACAGCTACTATTTACAAAAGCATCAAGAGGCCAAAAAAATTGAAGCAAAGGCCCTAGCCATTGCAGGGGTTTCCTGATGAACTAGGCAATTGTAAGGGTGACCTTAGGAGGTTGCAGCTAGTCACACAACTTGTAGAGGAAAATTCACAGTGCATTAAAAATTGTAAGTATAACAGAAAACATAACCAATCACCTGGCAGAGGAAAATCCAAAGAGAACAAGTCTAAGAAATTTTTCTGCCATAGCACAGCACTTCAGTGCAGAGGCTATACAGTACTGGAAACACCTTTGGAAATATCCTCAAAGATCTCTTAGCAGTCCAGAAATGAGCTCAAAGCCCATTCAAAGATGGCATCTAGTATTCAGGAGGAATGGCAAGACCTTCATGGCCAAATAAACATGGTTGTTGTACTAGAATTCTGCCTCTGGAAGGAGTTTGTCCCAGTTGTTCTGCTGTTCATTGCAAAAAAGGAAGAGGTACTATTCCAGTTTCTGATTGACATAATTCATTTGGCTATTGGATTGTGGGTGGTACAGTGGAGGTGTGAAGCTTAACATGGAGCAGATGGTAAAGTTTCCAGGTAAATTCTGCTACAAACTGAGGACCACAGTCAGAGACATAGATGTTTGAGAGGCCATAGAGATTCTATATATTCTTTCAGTACAGGTTGGCAGCATCTATTGCAGAGCAAGTCATGTATATAGAGATAAAGTGGGTGCACTTACCACAGAGGTCCACCATAACCATAACTGCATTGTAGCCATGGAAGTCTGGTAGTTCTATAACAAAGTCTATAGAGATTATGCTCCAGTATGCTGCTGGCACTAGAAGAGAGTGCAGTTGTCCTACTGGAAGGTGGCATTTGGGCTTGGTCCAAAGACACAGGTCACAGGTGCTGATGTAGGAGCCAATGTACTATAATATTTGGGGCCACTAATAGTTGCATTTCACATTCTCTTAAAGAGTTATGTTATTCTGCACTTTTTTTGCTAGACTATCCAGGGTTGATGTGTCTGGCAAGAAAACTTCAGCTGCATTCCAGGCTGCCAAAGATTGCAGAAGTAGTTCTTTCTGTTCCTCTGGAGCAAGAAAGCCTAAGGCACCAGCATATGAAGTGGCCTGGGGCACTGCAGTGCTGGCATAGGAGCAGGAGTGTAGTATTGGGTGACACTTCAGGAAACATAGCATGTTTCCTGAGAAAGAAATGTCAGAAATATGTTTTTCAATTTTTAACACCTTTTTCTCAAAAAACATGCTAAATATTGTGCCAGAAATTTTCAGAAAATATTCTCTTGATGTTTTTTTCATAGAATAATAAGTTTTTCTTTGTTTTATTTGAAAAAAAAATAATCAAAATAGTTGAAATGTTTTTGATGATTTTCTTGAGAAACACATGATATATTTCAACACGTATTTCTCAGGAAGCCTTTGTCATGTTCATGTATTGTATCTTGAGAAACATGTGTCAGGATAACTTACAATACTTCTCAAAAAATGCAATCAAAAAATGTAACAATGTTATACAGAAACAATGTACAGAAGCACATGTCACATTGCTCAGCACATCAATCAGTGCACATCCAACGATTCACTCTACTGAGCAATACAACACATATTTCCATTGAGTGTTTTTAGATAAAATTGTAGAATTTTTAAATGCATGTTTCTTGAGAAGTATTATAAGTTATTCTGACATGTGTTTTTTGAGGTACAGTACAAGAAACATGATAAAAGTTTATCATGAAACACATGCCAAAACATATTATGTGTTTTTTAAAAAAATTATCAACTATTTTGATTTTTTTTTTCAAGAAAAATTTATTATTCTATAAAAAAAAACATCAAGCAAATATTTGATTTTCTGGAAATTTCTGACACAATATTTTATATGTTCTTAAGAAAAAAGTGTCAGAAAGTGAAAAACATATTTTTGACACCTTTTTCTTAGAAAACATGCTATATTTCCTGAAGTGTAAGAGGCATCCACATTCATTGGAGCACCCAGAGTTAGTGCTGGGGCTGTAAGGGCAACCTTTAAAAGTTGGGGCTAAACACACAGCTGGCAAAAAAATCCAAAGTGTATTAAAACCGGTACAATATGATAAGGAATGTAACTAATCACCTGACAGAGGAAAATCTGAAGAAAACAAGTCCAAGAATTCCTCTGCCAGCATATAATGCATCAGGCAGGGGTGAAGAGCATGGAAATGTACTGTACAGCATGACTGTGCATAAACCTTAACCCTGGAGGTGGTCTGGAGTAGTCCAGACCACTCCAAAATGATCCTAGAGGTCCCAAAATGGAAGTCCCCTGACAGGGGCCATGGGCAGTGCAGCAGGCATGATTATTGAGAAGTAAATAGTAGAGGTGAAGGATTGCATCATAGGTGCAGGGATGGTGAACTTCCACAGGTTGTGCTTGAGCTCTATAAGCTGCTACTGGTCTCAGACAACCTGGTGTCATGAGTTGACTTGATCATTGATGGGATGCTCCTCTGCAAGGTTGTCTATGTGTTCTTTGAGGGCCAGGTGCAGTTCTTCTTAGAAAGTGAGGCAAAGCTGGAGACTGTTGGAGTAGGCAGCCTGTTCCATGAGAGCCTGGAACAAGTTAATCTTGTTCAGGGAGCACTTTCCTTGTCTATACTGGTTTTTGTCTCAGAGAGCCAGTGCAGCAGTCTTGGCAGGATTCTGGAAAAAGAACTCATTTCTGAATTCCTGCTCAAACTCAGCCAATCTGCAAAGCCAGCAATGCTGCTGGGCTCATTGCTACCCATTCTAACTTCATGTAGGACAGGACCCATGTGATTTTCAGCTCATTGGAAAATAAATTATCACTGCAGAGCTAGATGGAGGTGATGCAAGATTGGAGGAAACACTCTAGATGTACAGTCACCACTATATGCATCTGGAAGCAGCAGGCTGGGAATGATGGCATGTTTCTGCACTGGAAAATCAGGTCTAGTAATGGAGCACTAGGGTGCTGGTGATAGAGAAGGTTGAGATGCAGAAAGTACTACAGAAAGGTGCTCCAAGAGCACTCAAAGGGAGTCAGAAATAGTTTGGATGGTTTGATAGAGAGTGGAGAGTTTGGTAATGTGGTGGGAGAAGGAGGTCTGGGCAAGTTGCACCTGCACTTCTAGTTGAACCAAGTGACTCCAGGCATTGCTCTGAGAAACTAGTGTATTTGAGGAAGGATCTAAAGTGGCAAGCTGAGGCATAAAGAGTGCAGGGCTTCAGTCTAGTGAGAAACTAATGAACAGGAGCCAGAGAAGCATTTTGGCAAGCTATAGGGGGTTGCCAGACCAGAATTAGGAGACTTGTCCAGCTTTAAGGGTGACTTCTAAAGGTTACTATTCACACAACTAGCAGAAAAAAGTCCAAAGTGTATTGGAAAATAACTAATCACCTGGTTGAGGGAAGTCCAAAGAGAACAAGTCTAAGAAATCCCTCTGCCATGGCATGGTGCATTAGCATGGGGGCAGGGGCATGAAAACAACTATACAGTACTAGTAATACTCCCAGAGATATCTTTGAAGATCTCCAGAAAGTCTAATAAGTCCCAACATAGAAGTCTTCTGACAGCAAATGCAAGTGTATAGCAAGTGCTCAAACATCATTATGAGGACACTACCTTGAAAGATGTACTGGGCCAGTCTGTGGTGTGGCCTGCACAAGAAAACTAGGAAGACTGTGTGTGTCAAAGAAAATCTGGCATGGATATACCATGAACAAGTTGCTCATGGAAATCATGGACTATCTGAAGGACTACACATGGTTTACCATGAAAGACAGCCTTATATATACTCTTAATATTGAATAAAGCAATCACATATTGTTGTGGGTCACTTTGAAACCCAACATACATTGAGCTACATGCAGCAATAGTATTAGTGGTTCCAGATATCTATGGACATGTCCAAGTTTTGCACAGCATGTAAGGTGTGTTAACACTCAAAGACATTCAAGTGTAAACTAGTAAGTGAACTGCATTTGCTGCCTATTCCAACTATGCCATGTGTCATATGCTGCATGACAAGTATAGTTAATTTGATTTCTATGCAGGCAACAATACTGTAGTGGAACTGTTATGGGTTTACCTCAAGGAGGTAGTGAGGCTACATTGGCTGCTCCACTTTGGTTGTGAGTGATTGTGACCCTAAATTCACATCTAAATGGTAGAAGGAATTGCATAAGCCCCTCAAGCTAAGCTACTAATGTCTACATCATCTCACTTGCAGACTGATAGCCAGATAGAGCATGCAAATTACAATGTAGGCCAAACCTTCTATGCATTGGTGCATCCAGATTAGTGGGACTGAGTCAATACAGCCTCCATGGCTGAGTTTGCAATGAATGTGAGTATGTCAAAGATGACAAAGTATGTGCCATTAGAATTTAACAGTAGTAATATGCCATCAAGAACATGGGAAATATGATCAGATAACATGATTCATGAAGAGATGAAAGCATTTGTGCTACAAGCACTTAGTAACCTGGCTGATACATATAATGCCATTATAAAGCTACATGTCTTTCAGATGCATAATGTGAATTCAGGCAATGAGCTAGAGATTGACTAAGGTGACTTGGCGTATTTGTTTACAAATAACCTTAACTTGGCCAAAAAATAGGCCCAGAAACTATGCCCTAAGTGGGTCAGGCCCTATATAGTGCTAATGGCCAAACTGGCTACCTCCAACTATGTAGTGGAATTTCTGCATGTGCTTCTTGTTCGAGAAGGCGAATGTCAGAAGCAATATCTATCGCGTCGCTCTGAAATTCGAGGAAAGGTTTGAAGCAAGTGTTGATGATTCCAAAAGAGCACTAGGGAGAGAAAGTCGGCAAAGCCTTCCCATCCTTTGTGTATCTACAATATGTGTGTGCAACGGCGTTGGTGAGAACAAGTCTAGCATCGGCAGACTTACAGCTGAAGACGGAGTCGCCATTTTTTTGATTGATGACTGATGCTCGTGGCAGTGCCGTCCAGGCTGCCCCGATTTGACAGCCGACTCTTGATTCTAAAAACCTCTGATGCCGAAGGCGACATGGCCGAGCGGTCTAAGGCGCTAGAATCAGGTCTTAATACCAAATCTAGTCTTTCGGGGCGTGAGTTCGAATCTCACTGTCGTCATGGTAGTCGTACTAGGTTACCAGTTGTTCTTTTATATTATATTTTCTGTCGAGCCTTAATGAGAAATGGAATCGGACGAAGAGTGGAAATACATCACGTCTTGCTCCAATTATGTTTTCTCAACAAAAAATCTTTAGATCAGCGCTAGAGATAACACCATTCGAGTTTGTTTTTCCCCTTCGTATGTGTGTGTTATCGCCCTTGCGGGTTTATATTTCAAGGTCAGAATACATGAGGCTTGTATGCCGTCCACCCTAGGAGAGCTAATTACAGACACCCCGATTTGATTTTCCCGCCAGACCCTTTTCAGTAGGTGCCGCTTACGCTCCGTAGCCATATGAAGCCCTCGGCATATCTGCCTTTAACGTTTCACCCCACGTGTGGAAACAAATGTCAGAGTTGATCGACTGTCTTCCTGTAACCAATAACAGCTTTATATATATATAGATGCACTACGTACACACCCTTAGTCAAATATGCTCGGACTGAGGGTGAGCACAGTTAAGATTGCAGATGCAGTAGTGCCCTCTCTGTGCCCTCTAATGGAGTTGCAACTGTCGCCCCCCTGGAGTTCCATGCCTTTATCTAAAGACACGGACCTCCAGTTGTCATCTCCGGTCACCTTTGTGTGTTGGTCTCGTTCAGTGTGCACTCATTGCTGCAACAACCTATTACACATATGGAAATGAACTCGTGCTACCGTAGAATACAATTTACCTTGTTATTTTATAAGTCATTGGCTAGTGCTTAGCTTCAACGTGTAGTGCTTGCTTTAGTATCTCGTGGTCCAGTGTTGTATTCTAAGGGCACTACTCTGCAATGCGAGTATCTTCACATTTTAACATCATCCACGATGAGAGCAAAACTCATTTCTCACTCTGGACTTTCCCCAAGCTACATTTAACAAGTCCTTCTCTCTCGTCGGCTAATTGCATAAGATATGCCACCCGCACACGGACTTGCTGAACTCTAAATGTATTTACATACTCCGTCCGCGCACACTCCTACCTCCTCATTTAACCTTGGATTTATTAACATTGAGCCATTCAGCCAACTGAATCACCCCATTCTAACAGACATCGTACCATACCTATTTTTGATCTACGTAGCATCACATACACAGACCAAAGCACACCTTCAAAGTACATAAATAAATTAGTTTTCGCAAAAATGGGAGACCCCAACCTAGATGCCGATCGGAGATCTAGTATAGGCCCATATGTACACGTAACACCACAGCCAATGTGGCTCAATGGTAGAGCATCGCTTTCCTACCCCCGAGTTGGAATCTAAGGCGAAGGTTGCGGGTTCGATCCCCGTCATTGGTTATAGCCATGACGAGGAATGTCAATACGTTTTTTAATGAAATTTGCTCATATCGGCACCTTCCTCTCTATGTATGGTTTCTATGCGTGCCTTAGATTAGACATACATACTCAAAGGATATCGAATAGTAGGGTTATTGCAACTCGGGTGCGCGTTGTTGTTTTGTCTTGACATAGGCTTCAGGCGATAGAAGGATAGTCATCAACGTCGTCGGGCACCCTCCTATTCTATCCTAACACACTCCATACACACCACACTTCTATCTATCTATGTAACTGTATCATACCGTAACACTAAGAAGGAAAAAAAAAGAAGTCCGTAAAAGTCCATATCTCAGTCCATTACGCCCTCCGCTCGTTCACTTTACGTATCTCACTGTCTCTCCCTCCCACCCTTCCTCCGAAGAGAGAGAGAGAGAAAGGAAGCGAGAGAAAACGTCCGAACAAGTCCAAATTCATCGGATCGAGAATCGTCCACGATCAAACAACAACGGACTTACGCACCCCTTCGAGGCGGCGCAGCGCCCGGCGGCAGTGGTGTGATCGAGGTGTCGGTTGTTCTAGCTTGTATGGGGGATGTAGTGGGAGTAGGAGTAGGAGTCGTTGACGTAGACGTAGCCGTCCTATTCGTAGCTATTCCAGGGGGTTCAACAGGACCCTGGGAAAGCGGAAGACCAGACAGATCAAAATACACAGACTCTTGGTGCGGGGAGCCTGGGCGGAAGGGGTCGATGTATAGCGGTGTCGTAGCGGGCAGCAGCGGTGGGATCGGAGGTGGGGGTGTCTTTGGCGCAGACGTAGTGGTGGAGAGTGCACCCTGCTCAGCAGGCTCAGGAGAATGCGCACTACGACGACCCATGACGTTATCCACGAGCTCCCCGAGTCCGAGTCCGGCATCAAGGGTATCAGGAACCGCGAGGGTGGGTATACCGACCGGCGTCGTTGCGCGGGTGGAGGGTACCGTGCTTGGCGCGGACGGGTGCTGTGTGTGCACTGGTACACTGAGCCCGGCGGAGCCCTGCGTCATCATCGTCGCTGTCGCAGAGACATTTCCATCCCGATACGTCTTCAACCCCATCCCGTCCTCATCCTCGTCGAAAAAGTCCTCGCCGTCCAAGAGTCCTCTGTGTTCTCTGGCCTTGCCCCTGTGGACGAGGGCGTCGAGGCGTTCTCGCAGTTTGCGGCGGTGGCGGCGGTACACAAATGTCACGAGTAGGAGGAGAAGGAGGAGGGAGAGGACGGCAAGGGCTATGCCGGCGATAGTGGCTGCACGGTGGAGCGAGGGGGACGAATGGGGCGAGGAGGAGAGTGCGGTCGGGACTGGGGTGATTACCTGTGGTTTGGGTGAGAAAGTGGATGTAAGGAGAGGAGAGGAGAGGACGTACGGTGGTGAGTTGGCCAGAGACGAGGGTGGTGAATGTTGTGAGTGTGCTCGATGGGAGGCGTGAGGTCGGTGCTATCGAGGTGAGGGAGTTCGGCAAGTGGGAGGGCGGCGAATGTGGCGGTGGCGTTGG
Source organism: Termitomyces sp. T70a (assembly GCA_017657195.1). Lineage (NCBI taxonomy): Eukaryota > Fungi > Basidiomycota > Agaricomycetes > Agaricales > Lyophyllaceae > Termitomyces > Termitomyces sp. T70a. Next base: position 12,089 of record JAGGAT010000458.1, read on the forward strand.
CGTCGAAGATGGACTGGGGGTGTTTGGCGGGGAAGCAGTTGAGCTGGACGGTGCGTTTGAGGATGACGACAGCGCAGATGAACCAGAGGACAAGGAGGACGGTTGCGGAGTGCTGGTCTACTGTCAGAGCGTGTGAAGAACAAGGAAAGCTGGTGACGCACGAAGATGGCACGTCATGCGATGAAGACGACGAGGCGGACGGGCTGTCCGTCACACTCGATGACGCAGGCGGGGACACCGACGATGGCGGTGGCGACGGCGACGACGACGACGACGAGGAAGACAGCGCAGCGGTACTGGACACCGGCGATGTGCTGTGAGTGTCGGCTGACTCGGATGTGGACTGCACGGAGGACATGAACAACACGATCGGCGACGGAAGCAAACACGACGATCACTTACAGTCGTCGACCGAGTCGGGCTCGCCGACGGTGTTTGGCGCCGGTCTCGCTGCATTTCTCGATGCGACGGTTAGGGAACACACCCCATGTTGTGTCGTGTTTATGGCTTTTTCAATTGCAACGACTCTCTCGTTGTTGGTGGGTACGTTACCAATTAGTTGGACTCACGGCCAGCGGGCGGTGTAAATGTGAAGGAGAGAATTTCGTTTGACCAGAGCAGCAAACGAGATTTCAGTGCATTCGAATCTGACGGGTGCCGTCTTCCTCTGGCTCACTTTTCTTCTCCGTGATAGACCATGAGATTAGAGATAAGTAATCAATTAAGCAAGCTTCAAGCTCAAGCTTTCAGCGGGGAGCACCGATGGCCGAATTCCATGACTGGAAATCATTCAATATCTTATACTCAAGGAAAACACGATCGCTACGACAAGTCCCTTGCTCTTGTCCGTCCTCAGTAAAACCCTTGATACCAGACAGTATGCCTTGTACGAGGCTGATTAAATTGAGTTGAATGAGTTCGATGTAACGCTTGAGCTCTCTCAATGGTTGTAAAACCTCATCATTGTTGAATTTAATGGAGTTATCGTACGTTGTGATATCAAACTATTTTGCGCAAGGGTTGCTAAGAATGGGAGGACCGAGAGGTTAAGTGGGAATACTGAAAGCGACCATGTCAAGGGATAAAGCAGAGGTGGACGTTGGATTCTCAATTAGTCTCCTGGGTGATGTCCCAATGATCACAGCAGCTTTGCGACTCCCCAAGCTTGATTTTGCCTTACCCAAAGTTGTTTCAGTGTGCGTGCCCGATCACTAAGAAAGTTGGGCTGAAGATGTATACAATACAATCTTTCTGCTAACCCTCGATGACATACCAGTATCCCAGCAAATCTGTAGGTCTTGGTATCCATCGACACGTAGGGATTATAGGAGAGTCGTCTGTAGTCTTCCGGATGAAGCTCCAATGACCACGACAGTCGTCCGACGCCTTGAACTCCAATTTATCACGCCTATCCCAAAGTTTTTCCAATGTGTGATCGTGATCCTTATAACTGAACCTTTCAGGACGAAAGATGCACACAATCTTGCTGTCCCTTCGGTGTAATTCTTGGACGCCAAGCAAGTCGATCATACCAAGGAAAGCATCGACTGAAGATGGGAGACACTCTAACGTCCTGATCTTCGGAAGAAGGCGTCCCAATCCAATATCATGCAAAATGGCATCTTCAAATAGAATGTCAATGATGCGTACATAAGTTGCCGTGGACGAAATGGACAATAGAACGTCACGCAGTGGAAAGGAAGGAGGAAGATCCGACTGGTAAAAGAAATGGGTCAAAGATCTTGATTTCTCAAGCATGGCGATGAGTTGACAAGGCATCTCCCGCCAACGCTCTATCAGTGTCAAAGTCGTCAGATTCGGGCACGTCAGATAGGTCAACTGTGACTCTTTGATACAACCCTTCATGTGCATTGATGTAAGACGGGGCATTAAGAGTGGCTTTAACGGAAATTGCAATGGAAGAGTGAGAGATAGACACTGCAGATTGATGCATCCCTCCAGAACGTCATGAACGGCTGCGGCGGAGTGATGATCGGCCTCGGGAAGTGCGAGGTGGGAGAGGTGGCTACCAACTTGTAGCATGCGGAACCACTTGAGTCCACCTATGTCCAACACCTGTAGGGTTTGCAGCTTCGACAAGAAAAGTGGATCGTTGGTTTCAAGAGAGGGAGTGTAGTCATGATAGAGCGATAATGTGAGGCCAGTTATGGCATGGCATTGTTTGAGCAAGTGGTATACATCAGATATTTTCAAGCGAACAACAAGACTGACTTCGTCGAGCCGTTCCCAAGGGAAGTCAAGGGAAATTAAGGCTCGAGACCAGTTCTCATGTTTGCATGTTATTGAAAGATGACGAAGCTGAGTGGCTAGACGCAGAGCCTTCGATGCAGATGACCAATCTCTGTTTCTCTCGTATTCTCTGTGATCATTTTCGTCGCTTATTGTGATAGAAAGACGTTGGAGATTGGTAAACGCAGTCTCCGGGATGCCGTACAAGAGATCGCTGAAGGAATTGATGGTCCCTATGAAACTAAGCGGTTGAAAACGATTCAGGTAGGGATGCAACAGATGAGCATCTATTGGTTTTCCTTGCGGGGGAAACTTGCATTCGAGATCTATTGGGACAAGAGAAGGCAAAATATCAACAAGACGGAGAAAACGTGGAACAGATTTATGTGTCACTGAGATACATAAAATGCCCCAAAGCTTTGCATTGCCACGAGAAACACAGCGCCAGTAAGAGCATACCTGCCCAAACACCCAAGGAGGTTCGGTCTGATCCGTTGGTTGTATGTTTCGCGCACAGAGAAGCCAGAAGATTTTCGAGAGAAGTTCTGGTGGAAACTGCGTGATCCCACCTGGCATCTGTATCTCCTCTTTGGGATTGTTCGCAGATGCAGAGTCGGTCGGTTTGCCTTCGATACATGTCTCAACACTGCCCGTGTTTACCGTCTTGTTGTCAACATTCGACATTGGTGGAAACCCCTAAAAATACCACTTTCTGTTATTCTTGATGGAACAATCGTTTGATGATTTAATTATACGCGTACCTTTCGCGAGTCCAAGGCTAAGCGGAAACGATGGATGGATGAAAATGAAAACTCAACGCTGTGATGGATGGTTGCCAATGTTGTCTCGCTTTGAACTCTCTTACGTAAGTAAGAGAAAGGGTTTTATGTCGAGCTCGATCGGCCAACTCTGTGTCAGGTCACATATACTGCTTAGAAGGTTCTAGAACTATGGTACACATGAGTCTTTTCTTCCTACCATGTACATGTGTACATTGCTCGCTATTAAATATAGCAAGGTCTGCTGTTTGTCTCTGTATGATTATCTCAGTGTAGGTATACTGCCTTGCACTTGTTCCTTTATGGCTTATATCTTCAAAGCACTATTTTCACTGTGTGGATTTTTAACCATACTTACTTGTTGATATATCCTCAGGTAATGAGTATAATATCAGCTGCTTTGTTAAAATAAATGCATATCGTCAGTTTTTAATATTTTGGCTTTTAGTCACACATTCTCACATTTTCAATTTTTTGTTAATACTTAGTATCATATGCCTAATTTTAGGCTATCTTGTAATACAGTCTGTGATTACCACTACATATCTGTGCATTATTACTACTTAGATTAGTATCCTCTTACATTGTTTCAGGATGACATTCAGCAGCAATCCTACAGTATCAGCTCTGCTCCTGGCAGTATTGAAAGCAGTGAAGAAAGTGATGACATTGGCAAAATATGAGACTCAGAATTAATCTACCCATATTGCATAGCTCCTAGTCTACAAAATTTTATTCATTAATGCAAATGTAAAAATTGTGTCTTGTATTCTTGTTTTTTGATATGCACATAAGAGTTAGGAATGGCACTTGTTACTGCTATAATAGTGTTTCCAAAGTAGTTGAATGATCTTATCACAAGTAATGATAAGTTGTAATTCATGTCAGGGACCACTAATCCAGGGGCTCTCCTTAGAGCAGGCAACTTGCTAATTAGAGGGGCTTGGAGAGTAATGGAGGGTTTGAGGGGGGCTTCAAAGTAGCAGTCCTGGTTACAGCAGAACATTTTTGCATATCATGCAGTAGCTAAATCAGACCAAAATATTAGACTAGACTAGTTACATTGTGAAAACAAGAAGTTAAATTACATAATATGACAATAAATAATATAGCATCACTAATGCAACAAGTATATTTTTACATATAAATGGGTCTGTTGGACAGATCCATTGGTAGTGATCCATTCATTGGCAATAATCTGGTGGTAACGATTTGTTATATAACCACCTTTTTTGAGTCTTTTTATTTTTTCAAGACCTATTTTTGCATGATTAACACATGAGCTATAGTATCCTAGGTCCTACAGTATGGTAAGGGGTGGTAATTATGGACTTCCTATAAGTACTCTGGCCTGATGCCTTTTCAAGCATGCCAGTTATGCATTGTAGCCACTTTACTACAATTTGATCTTAGCTGGATTCATACGATCTTTCCACATATTAAGTCCTCTACCCATCTGCTCCCAATGTGCCGTCCCAATTTCTATGAGACTAATGACTTAGTATAATAGAAAGAGCTAGAATAAAAGGCATAGTACATGCACTAATACTGATAGTTACTCAGGGTAACTACTGTCTAGTTGAGGCTTGCCCAACTATAGATATGGAGAATATTTTTTATATGGCCAGTAAGGCCAGCAGTTGTCTCAAGGAATGTTGAGGTCTTCACCACACTATATACATTTTATAGTCCAAAAAAACTGTTATAATAAACATAAAACTAGAAAATGGTAACTAGGGTCTATTGACCCATGCTCATTCTTCTGGTTCCTTTTTTGATTTTGTTATTATTGCTACATTGCTTAGTGTGATGTTAGTTGCAGTTGTGTTAGACACTGATTCCATTCTTAATGGGGTTGAGAGACCTGCTATAGCCTTGCTTTGTTTTCAAAGATAGATCCAGTTATGGTCTATGCCAATGAAGTAATAGAGACTTTTAGGCTCTAATGATTCAGGTATTAAGCGCTCCTTATTATACTTGAATATAGATGATAATGATTGTCTTCAGACATCTCCCTCCATCCATCCTACTGGGGGATGGCCAGAGGAGTTCCATAGTGGAACAGGCACTCTACATGCTCATTGTCAACTTCTCTAAAGATGTCCAAGGACATTGTTGGGTGATGGAACTGCTAGTTTAGGTAGACTACACCATAAGTATAAGTATGGTCAATGCAGTCCAGCAAAATGTGGTTGTGCAATAAAATGCATAGAGGATCATTGTTGAAGAATTTATGTGCCTAGTTATTAGGCATATGAACTTGTTGAATGTCAATATGGGCCCTATATTGGGCCACCATCAGTCAATCAGAAAATGCAGCACTTTATAAGGCAACTGCCTCTCAATACATACCCAGTTATGCCATAATAAGCACAAGTTATTGGAAAACAGTAGATTTGGCTACTGTAATATTGTTACTGAGCCTTTCATGTGCAAGACCATAAGTCAGAACCTATCTATTGATTCTGGCTATGGTTGTGCAAAAAGACTACTTGAGGTTATGTAAGATAATCTCACTACTTATATAATAATTAACAATTACATAATCAATAAATAATGATAACAAAAAAGTAAGAGTACTTTATACTAAGTACTGTAATGAACACAATCCGTTACAGCTACACTGTTAGTGCAGAGTGCTTGGCATAAGACAAATCTGAACAGTGTTTGCCAGTGCATTTAAAATGCAAAGTCAAAGGTGATGCCCTGCCAAGTATTCTCCAGACTGGGCCATCTGAAAATCAGTGCATATTATGCTACTTGTTCAAGGCCAAATAGCCTTGAAGAGTTGGACATATGTATGATATGCAGAGCAGATGTTCCATTCTCCTTGACATGCAAAAGGCATATTAGAATGTGATGTCTCTCTACAAGGTCTATATCCTCTAGATCTTGGATTGAGTTTTTAAAATTTCAATACATGGAATTAGATAGTAGAAGCTGCATAGTTTGTTTATGCAGTGGTTTATCAAGTTGCTGCACAAGCAGCAGCAGCTTTGGAATCAACATGTAGATGACAACTTTGTCATGATCCTCCTTGAATGCCTCCCCTAAAGCCCACCTCCCAGGACTACCCCCCACAACTCTCTTGCCAGCTAGATTGCCCTGATGCCAGGACATGCCTGCCAATCACCCACATTCCCTGGAAACATACTCACCATCACTTGCATCACCTATTAAAAGCCCAATGATGAAGCATCATGCCCTGGATTGCTGTCATCTGAATAATGCCTGGCCATCATTCAGCTATCATGCATCATGACCAATGCCAAGCACATAAATCTCCAATGATCCCATGGGCTGTCTGTGCAATCTCCTCAAATACAGCTGCCCCTCCATTCTGCTGCTATACATAGAGTCCTTGGAACCATCTCAGATAGTTGAACTTTGGGCCTGTAGTATATAAAGACTATAAGTAGCTTCCCTGTATCTTAGTCTTGATATTACCATAACTTTGATTGTGTTTCTTTTGTGCTTGCTCTTTCTCTCTTTCTCATGCTTGCCTCTAGTATAATCTTGCTCAGCATGCACTCTATCAACTGGCATGCACTTTGCACTCAACTTTTACTCAGCCTTGTCAAGAAACCCTTTCCTCAACTTGACACTCATACCAAAACTAACCCCCACCAACCCCAAATTAAGTTTCCAACCCCAGAACTTGCTTGTTTTATTGCCTCACACTCTGGATAACACTCTGGAGTGCTCAATGCCTCAGTACATATAGTTCAGCACTTGAGTCTGCCTTGTAAAGGCATTGCTTTCTGGAAAAAGCCTCTGAATTAGCGGAATCTGACAAACTTGGTTACAGTGTGCAATGTGCTTATTTGCATAATGTTTGTAGAGCTGTTCCAGCTCATAGAGGGTGTGTGGCAGACCATGTGGGGCATATGTATAAACAATAGTAGTGTGCACTTTTGCCTGCTGGCATGATTTGAACCTCAAGGCTGCTGCACAATTTGCATCAGTGCCTACAAGTATAGTGTTGCTGTACAGTGAATAGTACATGCAATCACTGAGTGCTCCTCTGAAGCACAAATTGACCAGGGTGCATTGGGGTGCATGCAGTGGAATTTTTTGACAGTGATAGGTGTGTGAATACTGTTAGCAGACTCCCAGGAGATACTTTTAGCACCATAGCACTTCTATTTCATCTTGTACTGTAGTTTGTAGCAGAATAGACAGCTGTCTAGAATTTTCTCCACTTCATACTCTGTGCTATCTTTTGCCAGGACTAGGAACAGTGGCAATAGCACTTATCATCCAGATACGGGGTTGTCTGAGGCAAGCAGGAGTTTGACTATGTTAAAAACTGGATAGAGCTGGCACAATCTATCCACAACATTCTTTTCCAGTCCTCCACAGTCCACTTTTGATGCTCTTGAGCCCATTTAAGTCATAGTTGCCAATGTTTAGCTTTGAGCATAGGAACTTTTCTTTTGGTAGCAGACCATTACCTCTTCTTCTTCAGCACATTCCAGACAGTTTGAAAAGAGACAGGGTTGGAAATGATGTTGTTAATTGAACAGCTGTATCAAGTCTCCTAGTTGAGATTTGTCAAGTAATAGCCTGCTTACTGCATGGAGTAAGCTTAGCAGGACAGCCTCCAGAATGGTTTTCTTGTCTACCTCCAACTCTTTACTCATCCTCCCAATAGTAGACTTCCCTAGACTAGTTTTAGCCTCAATCTGATGCAGGGAATACCCTTGAGCAAGGAAAAAAGCAACAGTAGATCATTATGCAGGAGAAGTAGCTTTTATGATGGTGATTGAAGGTCAAAGTGTGGTTCAACCAACTTGAACCACTCCAAAATATAACCAAGCATAGTCACATGACTTTGTTAATATTCCCACATGCAACTTACTCATTATTTCTGACTAAAATAGGGATAAATCTGCAAAGTTAAAGAGGCTCAAAAAACTGTCTCAATGAGTGAATATTCAAAAATAGTTATTACTTCATCAGTTTTAATTCAAATTGCATATGCCTAGATGCCATTTGTAGCTACAATGTTATAGTATTTTACATAATTTAACCGGAATCTTAGGTACTTCCAATCCTTCATGCCAATGTCATCTTTCAAAAAGTATAAAATATTGGAACAGTTGTTTAAGCCTTTGTATTATTGGCTCATCAACATGCAGGTCAATTGGCTGAATAATCAGCTTCTTCACACAAATCTGCTTGGCTATTTCAAAACACTGCTGATGCAGTGGTTTCCAATGAAACAGTGCCCTCTTTTGGATTAGTAACATCTGATAGAAAATTACCAATGTAGTTGACTAAGCCAACACAACACTGCATATTGTTGTAATTATAGGGTGTTTGCCACTCTCAAATATGATCCAGTTTATTAATGTCTGAGTGTATACCCTGCACATTGATAACATGCTCTAAGCAATCTACACTATTCACATAAAGCTCACACTTCATCCATTTGAGGTACAAACTAGCTTTCCTTAGTCATTCAAAGATGACTTGTAAGTGCTGTTATGCTCCTTTATAGAGTCCAAGAAGATGAAAATATCATCTAGATAGAGATGTAGAAAACTTTCAATTACATCTTCGAAGATGAAGGTTATTAACCTTTGAAAAGTTGCTTGCACATTGCAATCATCAATCTGCATGATATTACTGATGAATGTTCCCATTAGGGATGCAAACAGTATCTTTGGTATATTCTCTTTGTAGATGTGCACTTGCTCATATGCATCTATAAGATAAGTTTTTTACTTCTATATAGTTTTTTTGATATCTTCATAAATTACTTTCTAATCTAAAAAAGAGGTAACATCATTTATTGTGTTATCATTGCACTGTTGCACATCCAGAGCAGTTTGCAATGTTACATCCTTCTTGAAAATACACAACAATAATACAGCTTGCACTGCTGGTTATGGTTCTCACTACTTTGCATTGATGTAGCAGTTCATTTTTTCATAAAGCTGGCCTTGCAATGCTTGTGAGCAGCAAAGAAGGTGGTACTTGTACTGGTTATTCTTGTCATCTATGAGATTAATCTCATGATTGACTTTTTTCTATGAAAGGAGTTCCTCTTTTGTCCTGTTGACAATGTCTATGAACTTCTGCTGCCTCTGTTAATGTAATCACAAAATATCATCCTCTAAAAGGCCTTGAGCTTTGGCCTTGCCTTTATCCACATATTTTTGATGTGCTTGATGCAAGTGCACCTCACTAGAGTTTTGGCACTTCAGCCTGAGTATAGTACTTAGTCCCATCAATCAGGTCAATGCTGGTATACTTTTTGCTCTGAGCAATACACCATCCAGGTCTATCTCTGATAATTCAGAAATTTTGTCTACTCAGAGCTGATAGTATGCTTTATCTGTGGGTCTCTATGACCCTGACTATCAACATATAATTATCAGTGCTACCACCTCATTCTATTCTAGTAGCATGCATAGATTGTATGCCCATCTGGCAAAGGCACTGGTCAATTCCAGAAGAATTTATTGCTATCCTCTAATCCACTCATACTAGCAGTATCCTGCCACTAAAGTCTGTTTCTCTCACTAGACATGAGGTTCTCTTGCTTCACATTCAAGCCTGACAGCTGACACTCCAGATACTCTTGCTTCACTTATTCACTACAAATGTCCTGTTTATATTGAGCTGCATCCAGCTTCTTTCCATTCACCATACCAGCCTTATTTGACTGCCTCTCCCTCTCCAGAGTTCCTTTGAACTTTCTTTCTAGCCTCAGAACTGCTGAATCTGCATCTAGCAAGCTGGCTACAAAAGCCACTTCCTCCTCAATATCCTTTACTATCACTTTTTCATGACCACCTAATCAGGTGCACTCTTCCTGGCACTTTTCTGTTATATAGTACTGCTGCAAGCAATTGTCTGTGTCCTGCAGAGTCATTTTTTCTACTTTACAGACATATCATTGCCAACAACAATATCATTAACAAAATCTAGCATAACTCTGTTTTTATGCATAAACAGTGTACTAATAATCATATCATCATGATTAAAATTTGCTATATCCACATATTTCTTTGTAGACATTTCTAACGTTTTAATTCTGACTTCCAAGCTAAATTGTACTATAGTACAACTATCTACAGTTCCCAACTAGAGCATCAAAGGCTCTTTTAACTCATAAATGTGTATAGCATTTACATGTGCAAACTGGGGTGTTATGCCTATAGTGGTACTCCCAGAGTCCCACAATATCCAGGCAAGATGTCCATTAACATCAACATATGTGACCAAACACTCTTTCTCTTCCAAAATATACTTTGGACATTGCAGCTTATTCACTGCTTTCTGCAAGGCTATGTGTCTCATTTGAATGCATTTATTTTCTAGATTACCTTGAGCACACAGTTACAGAAGTAACCAAGAATATGTAGTATATATTGTAGTGATACTAACTTCTATCATGGCTAAGCACACCAATTATATAGTATGGCACATGAGGTAGGTCATAAATATAAATTATAGAAAAAAAAAGCATCTTAGCTCATATAATCAGACTATTATAGGCAGCATCCAATAGCCATGCATAGCAACAAGCTTCTTCTGTCAATAATAGCACCAATGATAGATAAATTGATAGGTGACAGATAATATCAAAATTATTAAAACTGATGTTTTTCAGCAACAGTGCTTAGCACTATGGAATGATGAAGTTTTTCTATGACAAACAGCTTAGCATTTTATCTTAGCATCTGATATTGCTTGGTGCTACCTCCTGACTTTTATGAACAGCTTAATTGTAGACTTTATATCAAATAGTTTATTTCATAGCATGCTGTTGATGCCCAAAAGTTAGCTAAGTGCAGTTAGCAGTAAAAGCTCTTAGCACTTTTGTGTTGGGTGCATTAGTAAGAAGGAATTGTCCTGGCAGAATTTCAAAAGCATGTAAATGTAATGAAAGTAGTGGCAATGCAATAAAAGGTGCTTAGCACAGCTAAGTGCTAGACTGTCAAGTTTTGCTGACTATGAGGGCTTTCAACTGCAAGTGGGTCCTCACTAGGTAGACTTGATATCTGAAAAAACAGTTCTGAGCAGAGAGCGGAAGTTTCAGAAGAGGTCTGAGAGCGTGTGAAGTGCTCTGAGAGTGCACGAAGTATGGGAGAGTGAGTGAGAAAGAGTCAGGATTTCAGGCTAAGTTCAGGAACAAGGAAAATGGGAGGGAGAGTGTGGGAGTGGAAGAGAAAGAGCCAGGAGACTGAGACAAAGTCCAAGAGACTGAGACAAAGTCCAAGAGACTGAGACAAAGTCCAGGAAACTGAGACAAAATCTGGAAAACTGAGACAAAATCTGGAAAACTGAGACAAAGTTTGGGAAACTGAGGCAAAGAAAAAGAAAAAGACTTAGAAAGACCAGGAGACTTGGAGAAAAAAGAAGTAGATTGGCAGACAAGTTAGACAAACAAGCTCATATAAAACGGTAGTACAACAAAGTAACAGCAAAGGTAATATCAAGACTACTGTAATGGGGCGCTACTTATGGGATTAAATAGTGAGGTCCAGGGCCAGTTTGGGGATGTTCAGTTCTGGGGGTGTTGATCAGAGCCAGTGTGTGGGGCTGTATACCCGAGGTGCTGAATAGCACTGGAGGGGATCATGCAGAATGTTTGGAGTTGATTGTGCAGGGAGCAAGATGATTGGTGGATGGTTGGGGTTAGTTGGTCAGGTGAGAGGGTCAATCAAGGAAGTTGGGTGTGAGGCGGGTATCAGGGTTGATGGTGGTGTGCTGAGGTGCCAGGATTGGGAAAGTTGGGTGTGAGGCAGGCACCAGGATTGATGGGTGATTGATAGATAGCGTGCCAGAGTGCCAGGAGTGGTGGAGGATGTGTCTCTTGGATGGTTGACAAGGGTCCTGGTGTCCTGGGGTGGTTTGGGTGGTCTGGTGAGTGTACGGGGCCTGGGATTAGTGCAGGTTGTGACATAGGCTATAAGTGCCTAGTATAAGTTTGCTTGGTTATGTCACAAGTCCCACAGTTGGACTTGGCTAGAGTACATCTGTAGTTGGTGCCAATAATGTTATAAGAAAGAAAAAGATAAAATTAGCCACTCTATACTAAGAGTGCTAGTAAGGCAGTGTACTGAAAAAGCTAAGAGGGAGTAATCTCTGGTAATTGCTTGTTTGAAGTAATAGCTATGTATAGTTTTTATAGAGAAATAGCAGAAGGCCATTTCAAAAGTAATAAAATATTGTCAAAATAGTCTGACAGCTAATATGTAATTAAAGTCCAAGAAAGTATAAATGATGGCAGCAGAATAGCGCTAAGCACATTGGTAATTAAAAGAGTGAAGTAATAAGTTTAATCTATTTGTCACTTGACCTTCTGCTACTTTCTACTCATTTCTATGCATATCTAATATATCCAAATGCAGCAAAAAGTGGCAAGGAGTGTGGTAAGTTGGCAAGGAAATAGTGTGTGGGCAAGTGTCAGAAAGCTATAAAATGCCATATTCTGCCTTGTGCCAGAATGAAACTCATCAATGCCACTTAGTGCATTAATGACAGCAAACTCTTATTAGTATAGATACTTACTTTTTGTAAGTAATAGCATCAAAATAAGTCCTCTTTGATCACTCTATACTTCAGATTTCTTTTGGCACATCTTAGTTTTTTAAGTTACCAACATTACTCTTACTATGTAGCTACTGCATTTTTTTAGCTCACTTTTCTCTTCATTTACTATCTCTCTGCATCTACATTGCCATTGTTGGCACTCTTAATACTATATGTGCCTTTGCAACTATGGAAAAGCATTCAAGCTTGGAATTTGCTAAGCTATTCTCTTATTCAAAAACATTAAACACTTATTTTTTCACTGATAACTCAAATCAAAACTCCTTCATAATCAAATTTCCTCTTAACGCATTAAGCTACTTGCTACATATACTTGCTGCACTTCTCATACCTCTTGGCATACTTTCTGGGACTCTGAATAGAACTCTTCATAACTTAGCATGCCCACTGCATATTCTGAGTTAGTATTTTTTATTTGTGACAGTACTGATCTACTTTTGAGCATCATCCGTGGAGCATGCTTTGTAATGTGCAATATATACTTAGAAGAGTCCACTACATTGTAGCAGAACCTTATAGTGTGCCACAATATATAGTTTAGTAGATTTATATTAGATTTTTGGGCAGCAGATGGTAGATTTTGAAGTAAATTTGCAACACATCACAGATTTTGGCCATGCAGATGATGGAAATTATAGAATAACTAAACATTCCATAGAGATCCCAGATACATTCTCGACATATAAATTTGTCTACTATTTGTTATCTATGTATTTTTTTTGATTAATGAATATCAGATTTGTGACAGATTTGTGATAGACTTTGTAATAGATTTGCAATGGATTTGTAATAAATTTTTGATGAATAATAGATGACAAATGATGGCAACTATTGAAAGAATGTAAAATGTACAATGGAAGTTTTTAACAGATTTTTAACATTTGAATAGTTGTGTATAGTAGCTGTCATCTATCCAATGGTTTCTGAATAATAATAATAGATTTGTGATAGATTTGTAATGGATAATATATTACAAATAATAGCAACTCTTGCAATCTATCCATTAATTTTGTAGGAGGCACAATGGCTCAGCTGGCACTATCATGTCTCCAAGGAGATTATATAATCCTCAAGTGGGGAGAGCTTTGGTTCAAACCATGCCAGTGTGGAAAAAACTTTAGACACCACATGGGTTCTTCAATGCTGCTAGAAAGCCACCGCTCCCATGTGTCTGACTAGAAAGGCTTTGTTGCGCAGGCCATAGTGAGCGACCAATCAGCATGTGACTTGATGAAGCAAGGATAATCTATGCCTTAACTGCTATAGGCAGTTTCTCCCACTAATGTGCATTGGCATAATCCTAACTCCTCAATGATCATGTCATATGCTGAGCTATATTTTTCAGGGCTTGTCTAGCAAAGTCCTCCACCCCATGGTATGCTACCACATCTGCGCAAATTTTGCCCATCATGGAAGGCATATAGCCTCTATTAAGCTCAAAGGATGCATATCTTGTAATCTCCAACATGCTCACATTTATAGCAAACTTGGTGAGCAGGCACTAGTCAACTCAATCTTGTTAGTTAGAGCAGACCACTACCCAAAGTATCTGCCCAATACTGCGGTTAGCCTGCTTAGTCTGGCTATCTATCTGCAAATGGAAAGATGTTGATATTAAATGCCTTGCTCCTAGCAGCTTATAATGGTCCCTCCACCATTGTGATATGAACTTAGAATCACAATTGCTGACTATCATACTACTCTCTGAGGTAGATCCATGACAGATCTTTTGCTGTCATTGTTGTATACACTGATATCAAGTGCACTATACTAGTTATGTGGCATATCACCATTCAGAGGTAATTAAATCTTCTGGACTCAGGGAAGAGACTGATAAAGTTCATTCTAATTGAATCTCATGGCTTTACCAATACCAGTAACTGGTGCAATTTGCCTGCAAGGAGTCTAGAGAGCAATTTTACCCACTGACAGTCTGCACACATTATGCAGAACTTTGCTACATCCTGGACTATTTGCAGCCACCAATACTATTTTTGAATGTATTCCAGAGTGCAGGCTACACTGAAGTGCCCAACTACTGTGTGCACCTAGTTAAGCATGTGCATTATAATGGTTTTGGCACATGGAGCACACACTACTAGCACTCTCTGATGACTATTCATCATGATTATACTACCCTGTTCCTGCCTGAACCAAGGGTGGTCCTTTGAGTAGCTAAGTATTTCAGCAAATAAGAAGTCATTCATATACTCTTGGATAATATTCTGACAAAAGTTGTCAACCTCAAAACTCTTGGACCTAGTAGAGTGCAATTCACCCTCCAGCATCTCTGCCAAGGTTAGAGGTGCCTCAGAGCTGGCTGATACCACTCTAATTGATGCCTCTCTAGTGTCAGGCTCTCTTAGCAGCTTAGCCTCAAGATGACACTCTTCACAATATTCATGGATGTGATTACTGTGCCTCTATTTATCCTCACACATTGCATGTACTTCAAAGATATGCTCTTTAACCTCACAATAGCAGTGGAGAGGCAAGTTCTCACTATCAAGGTTGATGCAGCAATTTGCCTATATATACTCATGATGCTCATGAGTCTCTTCTACCATGTCACTCTCAAAATAGCATGACAAGCAATCAGCTACTTTGTTAAGTTCATCTTTGAAATATATAATGCCAAATTAGTATTTTAATATGTAATCAATCCACAACTGCTGACATAGCAAAAAGTTCAGCTGAGTTTGAAAAAATTCAAGTGCCTTGTAGTCAGTGATAATATAGATGAAATACTCCATCAGTTTGTCTTTCCACTTGAGGAGCACCTCAAGTATCACAAGAGTTTCTAGCTTATGCACAGCATAGTTCTGCTGTCTTGTTATGGATTTTTTTGACATGAACTCTGCTGAGTAGCATGTCTGCCAGCTACTACCTTGGCTATACATGGCCCCAACACCTATTTTAGATGCATTGCAGATGAGCCAAATTGGCTCATCCCATCTTCAATTAATATATTGAGTAATGGAAGTCTTAGTGCAAATATGCTTGACTATTTCAAGGCACTACTGGTGAAGCAGTCACCAATTAAATGGAAAACCAGTTCTGTATTATAGCTATGAGTGGCCCAGTGTAGGCAATAACATCAAGCAAGAAGCTTGATATACACTAATCTAATGAACTACTGGATATTATTGTAATTTCATAGCATGCACCACTCCCAGATATTGAGCTTGTCTTGGTCAGGGTCAATACTCCTATCATCAATAATATGCTCTAGGCAGTTCACACTTTGTGCACATAACTTGCACTTCTTTCATTTCAAGTATAACTTAAATTTATGCAGTCATTCAAACATGACTTTAAGTTGCTGCTCATGCTTCTCAATTGAATTAGAATAAATGAATATATTATTTAAATAAATATGCATAAACTGCCAGATAACATTCATGGACAATAGAGGTCATTAACCTCTGAAAAGTTGTGGGAGCATTGCAGTCTTCTATCTGCATAATATTGCTTATAAATATACTAACAATAAATGCAAATATTGTCTTGAATACATCTTTGGTGTGTATTCACACCTGTTTATAGGCATTCATAAGGTCAATTTTCAAGTGGTACTTTGCTTGAGCTGCATTCTCTCAAATCACCTCTGGGTCTTGCAAAGGAGTACATCCTTTATAGTGTTGTCATTGTGCTATTGTGCATCTATAGCTGTCCAAAGGGTTTCATCCTTCATAGGTATGCACAGAAGTGGTGCTACTTGAGCAGTAATACAGGATATCCACTACTGGGCATTTAAATAGCAATTTATCTTATTGCATTATTGCTCCTGGAGTGCATGTAGACAGCACAGCAAGTGATACTTGTATTGCTTCTGCTCATCAATGAAATTAATCTCATGGTTGACTTCTTGCCACAGAAAAAGCTCCTCTTTGGTTCCATTGACTATATTGGCAAACTCCTCTTGCCACTGCTGCCAAAGGCAAGGTATATCCTCTTCTTGAAGGCTGGTCACCTTCTTTTTCTCTTTGTCCTAAATAGGAGAAACTATGGTAATAATCTATATAGAATGCAACAAGTGTTTTGTGGAAATTGATAAAATGACTAAGGCTGACCAAGACTTACATAATAAGATAGTATTCAGACTTTTTTTTATGGTAAAAACACTTTATTTTGCAACTGAAATCATTAAAAATACAAGGAATACATAAAAAGACACTTTTAATACATAATGAGCATGTTTAGCTAAATGTGGAAGGAGCCCAAGTGTTGCAGGTATGAAAAAGACCAAACACAATTTAATGGACAGTAGTTTTCATGCCTTGCATGCTTCTTGACTACATATGACCAAATAAAGCACTTTTCCAGATTTTGTAGAAAGAACACTACACAATACAGTAAGTGTCGATCTATTGATTGATTGATTGATGCTAACAAATTGT
>JAGGAT010000459.1:0-29047 GCA_017657195.1 Termitomyces sp. T70a
AAAAAGGTCGTGTATTTTACTTTGACTAAATACACCTCAATAGAACAAATGTAATGACTGTGAAACCGAGACACATACCACTTTTACCCCACGCAAAGATTCTCCCCAGGGATGAGGTCACAGTTTGAGTCAATAAAAGGATTAAGTGCGTTCAGCTGCGCCTGAGTGATACCTTGGCTCTGCGTGGCAAGCTGTGGTGGAAGGATCTGCGCACGGTCAGTGTGCTCCTTGAGTGCCTCGTCGAACTTGCTGAGGAAGTCGCCTTTATTCCCTTTCGCGGGGCCTGCGAGGAGGGTGATGATGCTGTTAGAACCCTATGCAGATATTGTAAGTTCAATATCCCTCAGTCGTGTATAAGTGACTGTATTCAAGTCGTACCTATGCAGATATCGTAAGTTCAATATCCTGAGGTACGATATTAGTATAAGTATCATCCTGGATCGTGTAGTTTACTCACCCGCAGTCGTGTATAAGTGACTGAGGGTGTTGTCTTGTACGTGCGGTATATAAGTGTAATAGAGATGTTGAGGAATGACTAGCGGACATGTCACGCACTGTTTCCCATTAGGAATACCTCTTTTTACCCGCCACCAAAGGTGGCACACCGATCGGTATTTGCTATTCTTTGGAGACAAACCTTAATATTTTTTATACTTATCTAGAGATAAACACAAGCCACTCCTCAGTCGATTATCTTATTATTGGAGCGACTGAGGGTGAGCTTCTTTACTTATTTATACTTACATCACACGTACTGATTAGCCTGTAGTCTAACTACTCGTATAACTTTACAGGTAATTTAATACAGTCGATTATCTTATTATTGGAGCGACTGAGGTCTAACTACTCGTATAACTCTACAAGAGACAATGGTTGGTTGTGATATAATCAATGGTAAGGGAGACATAGGAAGAAAGAAAGAAAGAATATTGGCCGTTGGCCGTGACGGTGGCCATTTGTTGGCCACCCCTGACATTCGAGGTTCATGGCAATTCCAACAGATGCTATGGTGGTCCTCCTTCGTTTGGAGGTCCTCGAGCTCAGCAAAATTGCGGTCGAAAGATTTTAGGAGACGGTGGAGCACGAGACAGGGTTTTGAGTCTGGGTCATAGTGCAGACACTGCTTAAGGTTGTTGAGTGGAGCGGGAGATGGTGATAGTAGGAAAGAAGAAAGGCGGAAGATAGTCGTCAGGAGCGTTGTTGAGGGGGGGAGGAGGTGTGACAGACGACTGGTGGCGCAGATGTTAATTTTGGACAGGAAGAGAAGCAGATCATGCATGTGAAATCGCCAATGGCGCTGTCGACATCGCCGGTGGCGAGGGCACATTTGGCATGGACAGACCGAATGTTGATCAAGTGGCTTGCGCTGCGCAATGCGGCAGTGGCACTTTCTACACATGCATTCCACAGTTGTGTCTCACGTTCTCTCTCCATCTTCGCCTCCATTGCTATCCCCCTGTTGATACTGTCTTGAAGCTCCATTGTTTCGTCATTTGCCCCTTCTGCCCTGACAAACAGTGCCAACAACTCCTTAGCAAGGTCAAAGTGACCTTCTTGTATGTGTATTCACGCTTTCATGAGATTAGCATTGTCGAACGTCTCTGACGTCAAAGACAGGACTTTGTCAAAGTCTTCGAGTGCAGCAGGATGACTACTGTCTCTCCAAAAACCTTCGTCCTTGCCTGCATATGTTACCTTCTACCGCGCAAGCAAATATTGATGCTGTTGTTTGACCTGGTCTATCACCATCCTTCAACGACCGACCTCTCCCTCCCTACATACAGGAAATTGTTGGTAAGTTTTGTTTTGCCATTAGGACTTCGTTATAGATGATGACTCATGAAATTATTACAGAGACACTAGGAAAGTGCCCTGTAGTCACACTCCATCTCTAATTTCCTTCAATGGCTTGCTGTAGTATCTTTGTTTTGGTGTAGTCCCATGTCAAAGGGGGCCGTCATTTTCCCTGAATCAGTTCGGTATTGTCTCCAGCTCTTGAAACAGACTTATCGAACGCTTGAATACCAGGGCAATCGAACACAACCAGTCAAGATTCAAAGATCATGTCTGCTTTTTTTTTGTGCGATTTCTTGATGCCCAGGGCAATCTAAAGCTGAATGACGAGACCAGCGCCTTTGGTTTGGTTGGCGTGATGGGTGTCTCATTCATGTACCCATCAACAACTATGCCGATTCAAGAGTCAGTTCAATATGCCCTGGCATAGTGTCAAAGCGTTGAACTGCCTCACAAAACTCCATGCATATTCATTTATAAACCATGAATTCTTGTCTAAAGTGTGTAAAAATAGAGATGAGTGCAGTAGTGCCAAAAGGCTCTTTTTAGTGCCTTTAAACATGGTTAAAAAGCTAAAGAAGAAAAAACAGTAAAGCCTAAACAGCAAAAAGCAAGAATTTTTTTAACACATACTAATGGTAATATGCTTTTTCAAAGTAAATATTACTTGCTGCTTAAAAAGAATGGGTTATAATGCTTGTGGCCAGAACCTGGTTGGCAAAAGGGTCAAAGAAACCTGTCATCTGTTTGGCTAGCTTTTGACCATGAAAAAAGGCAAATTTCCTTTGTTTAAAGGCTTTTTATATCAGAAATTGACACTATCTGATTTCCTGTTCTCCTGAGTAGCACTAAAGCCTTTAAATTCCTTGGATATGAAGTTTAGTGTTAGAACCACAGTATGAAAAGCTGATGTAAAGCAGAACAAGTTAGAGCTTTACTAGCATAATAACATATCATTAGTTAGAAGACTAAGGCATTCAAAAAAGGGATAGAAAACTGAACTTTTTATAATGTTAGCTGATGAATGTTTTATAATCTTCAATGCAGTAAGATCAAATCTAGCAAGACAATCATTTCCAATATAAGTGCATTAACAGCATGCTAAATTATGATATTATAACTAAGATCTTGTGCTAGTGCAAAATAAGCCTATTCTATTCTTGATCAAATAGTTTGGAGAAAAGAAGTTGTTCAAACAACTAAACATATTGCTAAACACCTAGGTAGATAAAAGATTTTGGAGCTGGTTTCTTGCAACTACTATCAACTTCAAATGTAGGAGATAGGAACTTTGAAGGTGGAATATATATTGCCATAAATTTGGTAACTTCTTAAATTTGCTTAATGTTACTCTTAAATACTTTTTGTTGTTTCAAGCTTTTACTTTGGTATTGTTATATTACTGAGCAGGCAATAGAGCTTGTTTGTGAATTCAGCAACAAACTGCAGTTTCCAGTCAGAGACATAAACATTAGACAAGCCATGCAGCTTCCAGACATTCTTCAATAGAGATTTGCCACACCCATAGCAGAGCAGGTGATATGAGTTGGCATGAAGTGTGCTCACTTGCTGCAAAGATCTACTACTACTATAACTATAATTGTTACAACTTGCACCAACTCCAACCTCAGGACAGCTCACCAGCCCAAACAACCATGATAGAACCCCTGAAACATCCACCAAACACCAGGGCCTCATCAACAAACTAAGAGACTAACTCAAATACCATGCTGATCAGCCCCAGCACCCTCTGGCATGCTACACAATAGCTCCAGCATGTCACACAATCAATCCTAGTGCCCACACTATACTCAACCTATTTGATTGACCTGCCATCACTGCTCAGCACTTAGCTGACTAACCTTGACACCTGCCAAATACCATGCATCCTGCATGATTAGCTCTAACACCTGCCACCTACAATTCAGCACTTCAGCTAGTCCACCTTGGTGCCAATCTGGAGATACAGTCTTGTGCACTGGCTCCAGTCAACATCTCCACACCTGCCCCAGCAATACAGGCTGACTCTTCTAAACTGGTCTCAGACCTCATCTGTACCAAGTATTTAACTTATAGGTAGCACCTCATTACAGTAGTCTTGATATTACCTGAATCTCTGTCGTACTACAGTCTTATATAATTTATATGCTTGTTATCTCTTAGTCTCTGTCCAATCTATTTCTTTTATTTTCAAAGTCTCTCAACCTTCTAAATTCCTATTCAATCTTCATCTCAGTCTCCTAGTCTTTGTCTCAGTCTCCTGGCCTTTTTCTTAGTACCTTTGTCTCTCTCCACCTTCTGCCCACCCCTAGACACAATCCAGGACTCTGCCAACCTCCCTGCCTTGAGTTTTGGCATTCTGTGTGAGCTCTGGAGCAACTCCACCCCCTCTAGACCTACTCCAGACCCAACTTCTCCCCTGCTCCACAGAAATCCTGCTCTACAGGTTCAGAGTCACTATTCACACATGCCACTTCCTGTCAAGACATATATCAGTCACATGATGGATCATGCCCTCCATTCACACATGCCACTCTTGTTAACTTTGATTAGCACATTGTTTCTTTCTATCAGATGTCATGTGACTACTCTGCATCCTAATCCTGCACTTCATTAACAAAAACATCTGACAAATAGCTAGTATTTTCTGCTGCCACTTTCAACATGCCAAATTACAATTTAGTGCCTACTTTCATCATGACTTTGTTACAAAACTGACACCTTGTATGATCTCTGGTGGCAAGCCTCAACTGACTGCCCACATGACTACTCAAGAGTTGCATTTACTTTATTTATAGTATTATTAATGGACCTTTACTTATATTTCTTAGTAGCAATAATTAGAGTCATTACTAACCCTTTACAAGGTTTCTGCCTTTACTTACTATAAAAACTTGACCTTTTGTTAGTAGCTACATTGAATTATATCCCCAGTTTACATCAGAATTCAGATCTCTTAGTGCTCCCACATCATTAAGATGTTACTATTATCTTCTTGCCTTTAGTACTAATTTCTTAGCACTATCTTTGTTTAATCTTTGTCTCACAATATTATACAGGTATACTATTGTTATTGGTGCCAACATTTGTTGCTTCATATTACTAACTTGTATGCTTAGCAACTATGGCTAAGTTTTAGAAGTTTAGTAAGCTTATTACCTCCCTCATCATTTTTACTTAACTCTTTACTTCCTGCTGCCTCTTGCAGCAACATTTTTACTGACCTTACTGCCAAACTTCTAACTTTTAGACTAAGTAATGGAAACCTGCTCAGGACTCCTTCAACACTTTGCAAGTCCAACAAAAAACAAAAATAAGTACAGTCTACTCAGACTGCATTCAGCTAAATTTTAGGCACATATATAAGTAAAGTAAATGCAACTCATGAGTAGCTGTACAAGCAGCTAGCTGAGGCTTGCTGCCAAGAAGTATGCAAGGGATCAGTTTTGTGACAGGATCATGACAAAAGTAGGTGCTGCCCAAAAGTTGGCTAAGTGCAGTCAGCAGTGAAAGAACTTCACACTTTTGTGTTGGATGCACTAGTAAGAAGAAATAGTCCTGGCAGGTTCCCAGAAGCATGTGAAGTGGCAAAGATGTAAAAAAAAATGCTTAGCATAGCTAAGCACTTAACTATTGTGAGATAAAGGAGAGACTTACTGGCAGAAGAAGGATGATAACAGAAGTTTGAAGTGAAATAAGAATTTGGTTCAAGGAAATAGAGTAATAATAAACACATCATAAGACCAAGAAGATTAGAATAAATCAAGAGTGAGATACATTTGTTAATGACAAAAAAAAAAACAAGAAGAAGCAAAAGATTTAATGGGTGACAGAAATTATGAGACCAACTGCTGATCAAAACTTAAATTAACAAATTAGAAAACAGAAAATATAAAGTATAAATAGGCATAATAAAAATTGGTTTTCTATATTTCAAAGTTCTGGCTTAAATTTGTCTTCTTTGTTTTGTGTTCTATTTTACCATTACTTACTGCCTCTCTTGATTTTGAATTATCATACTGTTGTTGCTTCCAACATTAGTCTCATTTCCAATGCCTGTTCTCTCTGCCTGCCAACTTCTTGTTTTACTATAACTATATTCTGCATTGGACCTTGCATCAGCTGTAGCTATGTATTTCTTGCTAGTATATTCAGAGTTGAAGTATATTGTTGTCAATCTAAGCTGTTAATGTCACTTTCATCACTAATCATCTTCTTTTTAGTGCTGGGCCATCTTACCTTGCCACTACTACAGACTTGTTACTCTCTCTGCATATGCTCACTGCATGTCTCCACTTTACAGTGCACCCTTCATATTCCTTCCACACAAAATAAATCTGTTTATATGTAGTCCATTACTGAATATAACATTGCTGACTCCATCAATTTCTTCCTGAATCCTACTTTTTTGCTACTTAATTCTTTAACAAGTTCTATCAGAAAGACAAATCCTCTTTTACATTGTAAGTGCCTAATAAAAGTTTGCTTGGTTATATAACAAGTCTTGTAGTTGGAGTGCTAATAATGTTATAAGAGAAAAAAAGATAAAGTAAGCAACTCTGTTGCTCAGAGCATTTGTGAGAAAGTGTACTGAAAAAGCAAAGTAATCTCTGGTAATTGCCTAGTATAAATAATACATATGTATAATTTTTATAAAGAAATGGCAGAAGGATATTCTGAAAGTAATAAAATATTGTTAAGACAGTTTGACAGCTAATATGTAATTAAAGTCCAACAAAGTATAAATGGTAGCAGCAGGCTTGTGCTAAGCACATCAGTAATTATAAAAGTGAAATCATAATGTCTGTCACTTGACTTCTGCTACTCTACCCATTTTTGTGCATATCTAATATGCCCAAATATGGCAAAAAGTGGCAAGAAGTATAATCAGTTGTTAAGGAGTGTAATAAGTCAGCAAGAGTATGGTGCATCAGAAAGTATTAAAAAGTCATAAAAATGCTATATTCTTCTTTAAGCCAGAATAGACTTTCAACAGCAGTAACAAAGACTATTAGCTGTTAGTCAGGTATCTTTATTAGTATGAAAAAAAAAACAAATTGTTATTAGAATAGAAAGAAAAAGCATTGCTAGACAAGATCCACTAGTAGCAGTGACACAAGTCAAGAGAGTGCAGCATTAGGATGCAAGCGTGGTCATGCAAAGTCTGCTAAACAAAAACAGAGTGCCAATCAAAGTTGACAGGAGGCAGCATGTGTGAGTAGAGGGGCATGATTTGTCACATAACTTATACATATTATATTTGGAGGTAAAGTGAAAGTGTGTGCCATGGGATGAAGAGCTAGCAAGACAAAAGTATCCATAATTATCAGAAAGTGAGCAGCAAGCCTGGCTAGCACATATAAATCATTACATACCTTGAAAGTGTTATGCTGAGTACAGCAAGAATGATAGTGCATAAGAGAGTATTAGTAAAGTAAATGCTGAAGTCTTGCAACTACTGTCTAATGTTAAATAATATATAAATAGCTCAAAATGCACTGAGCTAGGCCAGGAGCTTATTACTAAATGTCTAGCAGTGCAAAAATTATGGTGCTGCTTAACAATATATCTTTAGAAGTTGAAAATGTTAGGAACCTCAAAAGATAAGAAGGCCATTCTCCAAGCCTCACTTGCTAGCATATACCACTCATTTTTTTTTAGCTTGTAGCATTAGTGATGTCTTGGCTACCACATTCTTATAAATACTTTGATAGTTACCTTGATAGGTTTTTTGAAGAACGTTTACTTCTTCTTTCTGGACAGCTATACTATTATTGCACAGATAGTAAAGAGTTCTGATTAAAAAAAAACAATGTTGCTATTGTCATCTGCTTCAGATCCATAGGCTGCTCATCAAAATAGTGCATCAGGCTTGCTCATGCTGCACCCAGATTTGTAGTGCAATAAAAAGTCAAAGTTTGCCAGATATAATCATTGAGCTTGCTGGCAATTTGTTAGGGGAGTACTATTCCATGTCTATTTCATGTTTATTTCTTCCTCCTTTCTTTATCTATTTCACATCTATTTCTTCACTTCTCAGCCTTGCTCCCAACTCTTTAGACTTCTGCCTAATTGGTTGGGGAATAGCACAGGCCATACTTGTTTGATTTAATCAGCCCAATGCTAGACTCCCTCAAATGTCAGATTGGTCTGAGTTTCAAAAGAGGGAGTTTTTCCAGCTATCTAGCCATTATTTACTGCCTTTTTTCAGATTCAGCTGCATATGTGATTCAGACATGTGATCCAAATAAGTGATCTGGATATGTGATCATTACATGTATCTTATATATCATGTATCTTGCCTTTTATTTGAGCATCTGGCAGAGTGAATTCTTAGACTTGTTCTCTTTAGATTTTTCTCTGCCAAATATGCAGCTATTATTAATTACTTATACATACACTAATACACTCTTTGGATTTTCCTCTGCTAGCTATGTGATTGAGCCATAGCGTCTAAAGTTCACTCTTACAGCAGAACAAGTGTCTAGGTTTTGGTCTAGAAGCCCTTTTCAGCTGCTTGAACTCCTTTCAGCCACTTTAGGTTTCTCCTCCACCAAATTGCCTTTCTGCCTTACACTGTTTTTTTTTTTTTTTTTTTTTTTCATTATTGTGCTCAAGGCACTTAGTGCCTATTATACACATTACTACTGATGAGTATATACTTTACAAGAGCTATGGAATTCTGCACCCCCCCACTACATGGAGAAAGAGTGAGCCGGCAATTCCAAGTGCTGTTTTAGACTGTACTCCCCTGTAAGTACCTGTAAAGGACTAGGGGGTGGACGTGCCAGGGTGAGTGGCTACAAGAGCCCAAGAAAGGGTGCTTGGGAGCAGGCAGGGCTGCCTGGTTTCCAACAAGTAAGCTAGAGGGAGGTTAAAGGAAGGCAGACATTGCAGGGCAAGAAGTTGAGTTGGGGCAGTCTGCTTGAATGCTGGGTTATAGAAGTTGATGGGGGGTCAGGACTGGTGGGCTCACTGATGGGAAGCGCTTTGTTGCTTCAACATATCTACAAAGGTGCAGTGAGGCATCAGGGTGGGCAAAGACATGGGATATAGACTCAGCTTTTCTCCTTAGTGGATGTGTGAGGTGTAGAAAGTGCTCTTGATCATATTGCAGGCATTTGAAAAGAAAATGGGTGACCATCTCTATGGTAAGGCCCCTGCAGTGTGGGCAGCACAGGGACTCAGCTTTATAGATGTGGAAGAGATGGTGGTTGAGAGGAGTGTGGCCTGTGTGCAACTGGGTGATTATAGCTGATCTAGCTCATCCAAGGCCCTCTATGAGGTGCATATACAACTTCAAGGGTAACAATTTATTGATCTTGTGAATTGACTTGTGTTGCAGGGATCTCTTGCACCATGCCTTTCATTTCTTCATTGTGCACTGGAGCACAGATTGCTGCATGGCAGAAATGCTTATTGGTAGTGGGCTGCGCTAGAGGTGCTTAGGTAGGTGTCAGGTTCCACTGACCTGGGGGCCTTTCCTAGCAAGCAACGACCTTACAAGGCGCAAGCAAGTGCTGAACTATGTAAATGCAGGGTGGAGAGCTCCAGGGTGGTTCTGGGGCTTGAGACGGGTGTGGAGTGAATCTCCAGGGGTGATGGGCTTACTTCAGGATTGGGTAAGCAGTCAAGTCGACGGGGAAATCCTGGAGACGAGACAGGAACAATTGTAAGTAGGTGGAGTGCATGCCAGTCAATAGTGTGCATGCCAGAATGGTAGTCAAGGCAAGCATAAAGGAGACAGAAGCAAGCACAAGGAGATTTCAAACGGAAGTTAAGCAACACAGATAGTTATTGTTAATATTGAGACTAAGGTACATGGAAGCTACCTATGGTCCTTATATACTATGGGTAGAAGGTGTGTGGTCTCAGAAGAGCTCCAGGGCAGGTTCCAGGATTCTATGGGCGGTGGCAGAATGGAGAGCAGCTGTATTGGAGAGATCATGCAAGGGGATCGCATGTTCAGCAGCAGTATGAACGTTTGGTGAGTGGCATGATGCGTGATGGCTAAACGGCCCATGTGGGGGTTGCGTGATCCGCTGATGGGCTGGGGGATTCCTGTGATGCCCTGGGGTGTTGTGTGATGGTTTGGGGGGATGCGTGATGGCCCAGGGTTGTTGGGGGTTTTGGGGTGGCAGGGGGGAGAGTTGTGACAGGGTTGTAACAGTAGGGTATGTGGGGGGCTGGACTCACCTGGTGCTGCTTCCTTTGTGAGCTTGTCAGCATGCTTGTTTAGGCCAAACCCCACATGACCTGGAGACCAATGGAACTGCAGGTTGATGACCCCTCTTGAGCGACATCCCCACTGCAGGCAGTGCCTGGCCTGGTGTCGCATGCATGACAGAAGTATAAGATCCTGCTTGCAATGGAGGGCCTCTGCCAAGTCATGTGCATGGTCTAGCAGGTAGTGGGCCAGGCACAGCTTCTAGTTGAGGAGTGCATGGAGGGCTGCCTGACTATCACTACCTACCAATACAGTACCTGAGAGCCTCCTGTCAATGTTGTTGAGCAATTGTATACCAAGGGAGAAGCCAACCACTTCTGCTTTGTAAACAGTGTGGTCTGCCTCAGTGCCTAGGTGAAACTTGAGGGAGAATATCTCTACCCCATCCTCAAACAGGGTTGCTGCCGCTCTGATTCCTCCCTTGTATCCAGACCCATTGCAATACACTGCGTACTTTGCTGCCATATGGGCTGAGGCTATATTCTCAAGGACTGTATCTTTGGTTGTGGGTATATTAACAGAGAACAATGGTATCCTTCCTACATGCTGCAATTGACTAAATCTCGCCGGGTTTGAATCTGACAATGTTGAACAGATGGTGGAGCAGAAAACAGTGTTTGCAGACAAATCTTGTGGCTGCATGATGCATGAGCCTAAAGAGCGGGTGAAACAATGGCAGAGAGGCAAGACGTACTGCAGCTCTGGTCAAGATCTTCTCAAAGAAAAGCTCAACCAGGAGGAGATTGGCGTGGATATCCAGTATGTCACCTGTGGTTGTTCTCAGGGCACCAGTGACTAGCTTGGCAGCCCACCTCTGTGCTAGGCACAAGGCCTTCATTACCACTACTGAACCCGATCTTCTTGAGCTTGAGCTTGCCTTGGTGATGCCTGTGTACTACATATCCACTGTGTAGGTAAAGGCAGGGACTGTGACTGTATTATAGAACTGGTGGATCCTATGGGAGGGCATGCCACCTGACGTTCTAGAGAGGCACAAGATCTGATGCATCCACCACATGGCCATTGCTGAGACCTTGTGCACGTGCATGGCCCAACATAGCCTGGAGTTAAACAGGACACCAAGGTACTTGTAGAAGGCTGCGGTGGTCACTGCCTGTGTAGCCTTGAGTCCATACCAATCATGGGAGGTCAATTGGAGATCATGCAGTGCAAGGTCCCTGTGAGATCTTGGAAAGTTCATTAGTGCAAGCTTGGATAGTTCAAAGGGAGAAGAATGAGGGTTAGACCATTCAAACCCTCTCTGCCTCCATGTCATCATGTCCTGGATCATGGCATGTGTCTCTTCAAAGGTCTTGGCCACTACAAGGAACATTGCATTGTCAACAAATCTGATCAAGAGTTCCAAGCCATTATCTGGAGCAGCAACCTCAATCAGTGGTGCATTGTAGAAAGCATAAAAGATCATTGATAGCGGGCAGCCTTGAGTTGTCCCATTCATGACGCTGAACCACTCAGACATGCAGTCATTAAAGACCAGGCAGATACACTTTCCAGTGAGCATAAGGGCTGTCAGGCAGACAAGCTGAGTGGGGACCCTGTATTCATGCATGTTGTGCAGGAGCCTGTCCTGGGCCATGTTGGAGAAGGCTCCCTGCATGTCAAGGAACAGCGCTAATGCTACCTTGCCTGCTTGCCAAGTGTCCTTGATCCTGCAGACTACAAAATGCATTGCATCTGAGGTGTTCTACCCTGGGTGTCCTCCAAACTGCCCTGGGAGCAGTAGGCCATGGTGCTCTGCACAGAAGGAAAGGTCAGCCACAATCAGTGTGGAGAAGAGTTTGTCCATTGTGTTGAGTAGGCCTATGAGCCTATATGCATTTAGAACATCATAGGCCAGCTTGCCCAGCTTATGCAGGACCAATGTAGTCAAGTTGAGCCACTCCAGAGGGTAGACTTCCAGTGAAAGCATGGTTGAGAAGATATAAAGGAGGCAATCTACGAGGATGTCAGCACACTGCTTGAAGACTGCATTAGAGAGCCTGTTGGGGCCAGGTGCCTTGAATGGTGGGAGTGCTTGGATAGCCACCAGGATGCGGTCGTGCATGAGAGGCATAGGGTCTGGAAGTGGCTCAGGATATGCCATTAGCAGGAGCTGAGGGTTCAAGGGAGGCAGGGGGAAGAAGGAATTAGCTAGCAGTTTTGCTTTGTCCTCATTGAATGAGACCAAGCTGCCTCTGGCAAGCTGGCCATTTCTAAGTGCCAGGATCCTGTTGCAGGATAGGTTAGAAGGTTCCTGGATGACATACCTATTTTCCAGGTATATTTGTCTGGCACTAATGTCCTCAAGCCATTGGGTCCAGTGCTCTGTCTTGGCTGATCTGATATGCATTGAAAGCCTGTGGGACAGCCTCCTTGCCTTGGCATGTGATGGGTGGCCCAGGAGATCATGAAATTTGAAGGACATATTGCTTGCCTTGTTTTAGAGGCCTCTTAGCTTTGAGAGGTTCTTGGACCACTATTGCTTGGTGAAAGGGCAGGGGTCCTTGACTGGGACCATGGTAGGGATGGTTGCTATCTCCTGCAGGGCACCCAAGACCAGCCAGACCTTGTGGAGCAGAGCATCTCTTGATAGCAGAGGGATTGCTGGTGCTGTTGTATCTAAACAAACCCTAAAAAGGCTTCAGAACTTCTCCCAATCCACAGATTAGAAGTCCCAGAATTTGTACATTTATTAGAAGGGGGCTAAAGAAGAGGGAGCTTGGTATTTGAGTCTTTGGTTACCTGCAAAGTTAGTGAAATCAAACTCAGTCAGGTTACCCAGTTGGTTAAGGGTGTGAGACACTGCAGGGTTTCCTCCAGGGTTTGACCGGGGGCATGGAGCTGGTGTAACATTCTCCTTGGTGGGGTCAGACTCAGTGTTTGGTGCCTCAACCACTGCAAGTTCCAGTGGAGGGATGCTCATGGGTAGGTTGGCAAGTGTAGGCTGTTGAGCCTTTGGTGGTGCCGCAACCCATGTAGAGGGGTTGTCCAATGGGTAGAACCGCATGCAGTAGGTCAGAGCAAAGCTTCTTGAATGTGGGGCAACCCCTGTCAGAGCTACCATAAGTAGAGGTAGGACCACATGCGATGCACCTTGCATGGGTAGCAATGCATTGGCAGGTCAAGTGATCTTGGCCAGTGCAAAAAGCGCAATGCTCAGCTTTCTTACAGTTGGCCCTGATGTGCCCATAAAGCTGGCACTTGTTGCAACACAACAGTTCTCTGAGGTCTTTCCTGATCATGATGAGCCTGCTGCTGATGAAGATACAGTTCTGAATTATCATGTTTGCCATGTCAGGTTTGTTGCAGGAGATCTTCAGAGATGCTACATACTGGTGCTCATCTCAAAGGTCAGGCTGTTTGAGCCATTTGACCAACGTGATGGATTTAAATGGAAGGCCGTTTTCCTGCTCCACCATGCAGAGGCACAATGGGCTTTCTAGGTTGAAGAATCCTGTGCAGGATACAAAGCAAGCTATAAGGTTGTAGGCCTTGAGGTTGACCTCCCTGCACAACCCAAAAATGTCAGTTAGCACATCCCAGTCTGTGATGGCGTACTAACAGAATCTTTTGGCAGAGTCAGTGTTGTCGAACTCAAGGAGCAATGCACCCATGCTAAGAAGCTTGATTCCTATGACCAATGTCCTCTGCAATGGTTGGGAGGGCTCAATTTTGCCGACCTCCACCTCTTGTCCCAGGTAGTGCAGGTTCAGAGTCTTGAGAAGGGCATTAAGGTCATTGCATAGCTTGGAGACACCAGCTACAGAGAGGTCAGCTGGGGCACCGTGGTCCCCCAACTTAAACTCTAACAGGACCATTTTAGCATTGTGGAGCACTTTCCTCTGGACTCTCAGCATGTCCTCAACTGACATACCTATGGGAGGGCAGGGTGGTGATAGGGCAGGTTGGTGAGCCGAGCAATCTGCGTGTCCCTGGGAGTGCCCTGGTGGGGTGCCAGCTGCTCTGGCATAGGACATGGGTGCCAAGAGGTTGGGGACTGAGGCGCTAATGGGTGTGTGATGCCCTTGAGGGCAGCTGAGGTGGTCTGAAGAAGTAGCGTGGATTCTGCACATTTGGTGTCACTGGCTACCAGGAAGTCTACTGTTGTACTTAGCTTGTTGATAACGCCGCCAATCTGCTGGATGATTTTGGAGGCCACTGCACCTGCCAGAGTGGTGGATATGTTGTCCAAAATGTCCATGTCAAGGAGGAAGGCAACCATAATGGTGGTGGCCCTGAGATCAGGGGGCATGGAGGACAGTGCAGCTGTTACAAGGATGCTCACTATTTTGTTGTGGTCATACGGGTCCGCAGCTAAGATCTAGCCTTTGGACTCTAGCCATGCTCAGGCTTCCTTGGTGGATTTGACATGGCCTGTGTTGACTGCTGTCAGGTTCCACTGACCCAGGGGCCTTTCCTAGTAAGCAACAACCTTACAAGGTGTGCAAGCAAGTGCTGAACTACATAGATGCGGCATTGAGGGCTCCAGGGCAAGTTCCAGAGCGTGAGATGAGGGAAGAGTGTAGTCCCGGGGACAGGGCTTATTTTGGAATTACTTAGTGAGGGAAGTGGTTGAGTCAATGGGGGGGTTCCCGGAGACAAGATGGGGCAAACTTAGAGGGGTGGTGCACGTGCCAGTCGATGTAGTGTGTGCTGGAGAAGTGACTAAGGCAAGGACAGAAGAGACGGAAACAAGCACAGGAGATTGAATGGAGAGTTAGGTCAAAACACAGATAGTTATTGGTAATATTGAGACTGAGGTACATGGGGGCTACCTAGGGTCCTTATATACTATGGCAGGGGAGAGCACTGTCTAGAAAGGGTTCTGGGAAGGTCCCAGGATTGTATGTGTGGTGGCGGGGTGGCTGGTGGTCATATTGGGGAGATCATGTGTGGGCCCACAAGATCGACTGAGGGGCCAGTAGTGGCACAATCAGTGATGGCTGGGTGACCCATGTGATGGCCAGGCAATCTGCATGATGGCCCCGGGATGATGCTTGATGGTCCGGAGTGCGTATGGGTGAGGCCGTGGCGAGTCGTTGGGTGGGGTTGGTCTTGGGGGTGGTGGGGGGTCGAGGGGTTTTTGGGGGGTGGTGGGGAGTCATGACAACCACCAACAGTGACTTGAGGTCAGAGTGCATCAGGATGCAATGGCTGTCTAGGGTCTTACTGTGGGTGGTACCCCCAGATAGTGGACCTGCAAGAGTCCTCCTTGCAAAAGGCATACTGAAGCCACCAGGAGGTTGGGGTGTGGATGGAGACAGGTTTGAGGAGAGTAGGTAAGGGCTGGAAGAGGTGGGAGAAGTATTGCAACAGTATATATGCTGTCTGAAATCTGAGAACAACCAGGACCCTGAATAGGATGGTACACTGTTTCTATGACTCAGCTAGCCATCCAGGTGTTCTTTTAGATGCCTCTGACTCTTAAAATGAGGCCTGAAGCCGCTTGCTTGTGCTAGAGACCTAGGTGCAGACTACTCAGGCCTTCTTAACACTTCACAACACTAAACTCTCTGTCCTTTTTACCTTCCAATCTCTCCAAGCTCTCTTTGAATGCATTCTCTTACTATTGTTATGACCTGCCCATCTCTAACACCCTTCTCTCAGAATCCCAACCTCCTCCAGGACCATTCCCAGCACTCACAATGCCCACCAACCATGTCCCTCCTTCATATGCTCCATCTGCAGCATTCCACCATCATGCATTCCTCTGGGCCATCACACATCACCCTGGGCCATCACAAAGACCTCCTGGCCATTATACAGGTCTTCCAGCTATTATGCAGATTACCTAACCCCCATACAGATCACTTGGCCATCACCCATCATGCCAACTGCTGGATGCTCAAACTGCTGTTGATCTCACAGACTGCCCATACAATCTCCTCAATATAGTTGCCCTCCATTCTGCCACTATACATAGAATCTCTAGAGCTGCCCCAGAACCTTTTCTAGACAATATTTTTTTCCGCTCATAGTAAATAAAGACCATAAGTAGCTCCTATGTATCTTAGACTTGATATTATCATAATTTGTTTGTGTCTCTTTCATGCTTCTCTCCATTTCTTCATGCTTGCCCCTAGTCTGACTCAGTCCAGCATGCACTCTTCATTCAAATTCCCTCTCCAGTCTTGTCAAAGAACCTCTCTTGACTCAACCTACTTACTAAAACTAGCTTTACCAATCTCAGTGCAAGCTCCCAGTCTCAGAACTTGCTCAACCTACCATCTTGTGCCTTGGACTACAACTTAGAGCACATAACACCTCAGTACATGTAGTTCAGCACTCAAGTCCACCTTGTAAGGGCATTGCTTAGTGGTAAAGCCCCTGGGTCAGTGGAACCTGGCAACCATCCACTACTCCCCAGACCTCTTCAACATCACCAGGACCAAGTGTTTTGGTGTGTTCTGGAACCTGAGTGAATATGCTAGCTCATCTTCCTTGACCAGCACTCATAGATGCATATGATGGTGATTGGAGGCAGGGTAAAAGATTCTTTCAATCCTGTATTATCTACATCCAGCTGAGTGGCAAGTCCTTTGCATCTGATACCCTAAAGATTGCTTTGGTCTTGTCATACATGGAGACTGGTCATGCTTCTGCATATGCCCTTTGAGTTTTTTATCATCTTGGTGGAGTGATCAGCTTTGCCAACTGAGAGGAGTTTGAGAAGGATTTTTGAGCTGAGTTTTGCTCTTGCTCTCTGCAATCTTGACTAGTATGGGCAAGGAAAGCAATGTCTTGATGAATATATTGACTTCTTTCATGCTTTATAGAGCAGGCAGGTTATTTAGATGGCCTACAGCTCTGCCTCACTTCAGAGCTGGCCTCCACTGCACCCTCATGGATTGCATTGATAGCTTAGCTGGGGGTCAATGAGATGATGACCAGATTGAGTCCTAGTACAAAGTAGTACAAGATCAGTAGTAGCTTATGGAATTGAAGTGAGAGTTACATTGCCCACACTGCTCTTTTCCTCTTACTCACCCCATTTTTTCTACTCCACCTCCTGTATGCCCTGCACCAGCCCAGCTTGGAAATGGCATCTCCCCTGTTAATATGTAGTTGATGCTAATTCATCTCCCAACTTCTTGCATGCACTGCGGGCACCAGAAAATGTTTCCATTGCAAAAAGGGAAAAAGAAACATGTTATGCCATTTCCAGGGCACATATTTCAAAGGGAAAAAGGCATTAGACAATGGAAAATGCCTTTTTCCAAAAGAAAAAGCTGACAAAGAAATGGCATAACATGTTTCTTTTACACTTTTCCCAATGGAAACATTTTCCAGCGCCTGCAGTGATGTAAATGTGAAGATTGAGACTACTGACACTCAGTAGAGCCAGAGTTTAGTAGCCCTGTTGGACAGTAGAGCTACTGGACTCTTTGTGTACACTAAGTATGTGGAAAAGAATTGATTAATCAATTAGCCTCTTTTGCATCCCATCTTAGTCTATATCATTGGTGGCACTCTCAATGAAGCTGGATTCATGTACTTTGTAGTAGACCTGGTTTTCCACTATTGCACTCATGTGGAGCATGCCATCTTTGCAGTTACTAGTCTTGGAAAACAAGATATAATACTTGGATTCACTTGGCTGCAGGATCATAATTCTGAGATTGACTGGGCTAAGGGTGAAGTGTGCATAAGTTACTGCCCTTGACAATGTTCCACCTGTGCTAAGGAAGCATGAGAAGATCACAAAGCAATAGTCTATGAGCATGCTACCATCCAAGCATGTCAAGCTAGACACCTTCTTTTTGCTGATCTCAACTTGCTAGATCCTCCACCCCTGGCATTCCCTCCCAGAGAGGCCCTCTATAAGGATTTCAGAGGTGTGTAGTATGAATTTCAGCAGAAAAGGAGACGTGAAAGGGAGTTTATTGCTGCTCTAGACCCAGAGTCTCCTAACAAGGCTATTGAGGCAAGCAATAGAATTTATGCAACTACTCTGCAACTCTACCAACAATGGAGATCTGAGCTAGTCAGACTACCTCACAACATCTGGCCCAGGCATTTGCTGCCAACTCTGCACCAAAGCCATTTCAGGATGCATTTCCTCATCACCCAGGACTTTGAGAATGTCTTTTCCAAGCCATCATCCAACTCTCTCCCTGAGCACAAGAAGAAAAAGGATGGATCACTTTGTCTGGTTCAGGACTACCGAGTTCTGGATGCAGTGACTGTGAAAAATTGCTACTCCTTGCCACTTATCTTGGAACTTATTAATAATCTTTGTGGTGTGCACTATTTCACCAAGTTAGATGTCTACTGGGGCTATAACCATGTGCACATCAAAAAAGGAGGCAAGCTCAATGGTCTTTGTATCTGGCCAACTTTGACTTCTCATTGCATCACAAGCCAGAATAAAGCATAAGCAAGCCTGACATGCTATCCCAACAGACTGATGACAGATCTAAAGCAGATGACAATAGCAACATTCTTCTTCTCTGACCTGAACTCTTTGCCATTCATGCCATGGAGGGCATAGCAATTCAAAGTGAGAAAGTACCCATTCTCCAAGAGATCTGTTGAGGCAACAGGGAAGGTGCCCAGGAGAATGTTGTGGCCAAGGCTGCTTTAGCATTGCAGGCTAAATGAGCAAGTAGAGTAAGATCAGTACATGCCAGTGAATGGGCATTAGACAATGGCCTCCTCACCTTCCAAGATCATATCTATGTCTCTAATATCTCTAAACTATGAAGTTGAATTGTTTTGAGCAGCACTGTGACTCTTGCATTGCTGGACATCCTGGCCAAGAAAGACTCTAGAGCTGGTCTCTCACAACTATTGGTGGCCTCAGATGTTGTGATATATTGGCTCACTACCAGTACTTGTGACCTCTGCCTCTAGACCAAGCCTCAATGTTAGCTTCCCATAAGTCAGCTTTACCCCTTGCCAATTCCTGCTAAGCACTGGAGCATAGCTTTGGTGGACTTTATTGTGAAACTGCCAGACTCTCGTGGATACAATGCTACTATGATAGTAGTAGATCTTTGTGGTAAGCAAGCACACTTTGTTCCTACTCATATGACCTGCTCAGCAATAGGTGCCACCAATCTATATTGGAAGTATGTCTGGAAGCTGCATGGCCTTTCCAATGCATATGTCTCTAATCAGGGACCCCAGTTTGTTGCTGAATTTACAAGGGAGTTATACCAGCTGCTTAATGTGAAGCTCTACACTTCTACTACCTACCATCCTCAGTTTGATGGCCAAATGGAGCAAGTGAATCAGGAACTGGAGCAGCATCTGTGCTTATTCTGCAATGAGAGACAGAACAACTGGGACAAACTCCTATCAGATGCAGAATTCCAGTATAACAACCACATCCATGCTGCTACTCAGATTTTATCCTTCTTTTTAAATACTGGTCACTACTCTCAAATGGATTTTGAGCCTTGTGAACACCTTTCAGACAATGAATTAGTAAACAAATTCATAAACCAGATGAAGGTAGCATAAAAGGAAGCAAAGGCAGCACTGGCCAAGGCAAAGAATGATATGGCATGATACTATGGCCAAGGAAGAACATCTGCACCTAAGTACAAGCCAGGAGATTAACTCTATCTGGATACATCGGACATTTCCACAATACAATCCTCCCAGAAGCTGTCTCATCATTGCTTAGGCCCCTATGTGGTGGAAAAATAGGTTGGTCCTCTAGCCTATTGACTCTGGCTGCCAGTGTCCATGTGTTGACTCCACCCAGTCTTCAATATGGTAAAACTGACTCCAGCTCCTGAGGACCCAGTACTAGGTCATTGCCTTCAACTTCCACCACCACCAGTCCTAGTGAATAATGAGGAAGAGTATGAGGTGAAGCAAATACTGAATAGCCACTTGTTTTGTTGCAAACTCCAGTTCAAAATAAAGTAGAAGGGCTATGGAATTGAGGATATTTCTTAGAAGTTGCAGGAAAAGATCCATGTCGCAGCACTTATCCAGGACTTCTAGCATCAACACTCTTAGGCTCCACAGGCCATTCAAGGCATCTACCCTGCCTCACAAGTGGACTAAGCACTTAGAAACTATTTTTACCTGGTGTATCAAGATGCTGCACTCTATAGGAGGGGTAATGTCAGGGAACTACTATTTCATGTCTATTTCATGTCTATTTCATGTCTATTTCTTTTTCCTTTCTTCACTCATTTCACAGCTATTTCTTCACTTATTAGCCTTGCTCTCAACGCTCTAGATGTCTGCCTACTTGGTTGGAGGATAGTACAGGCCATACTTGTAAGGGCAAGGCTGAACATCTGCAGAACTCCTTTCACAGAGCAAGCAATGCAAGAAACAAGCGAGAGTCGAGCAGGCACAGAGGCAGGCAAGAGTTGGGCAAGGGGCAAGCAATGCAAGCAGAGGGTTGGACATCACTAGAGAGCTTATAGTCAATTCAGTAGATAGGCCAGGAGAATACTGCTATTGTTCAGCCTAGAGATATTCTATCCACAGGCTGCCTATATATACTACATTGGTGGCTATACAGTTACTAATACTATTTGACTAAGCAGGCCCCAGTATGTAATGGAGTATGACTAACAATAATTGATGCTGAGTAAGGTCCATGCATATGACTCATCAAGGCTGACTACTAAAAGACGGAAGGGGAAAGGGCAGGCCAAGCAGTCAGTTGGATGGGCTAGGAGTGGGCACATCATTGGACTAAGCTCAGAGTAGAGTCGGACACAGTCCAGAGATTGGTCCCCGGACAATACTCCTTTGATTTACTTAGTCCAATACCAGACTTTCTTAAATGTCAAATTGGTCTAGTTTTGAAAAGAAGGAGTTTTTTAAGCCATCTAGCCATCATTTACTCCCTCTTTTCAGACTCAGCTACACATGTGATCTAGACATGTGACTATTATATGTGACTTACATATCATGTGTCTTACTTTTTATTTTCTTTGAGTATCTGGCAGAGTGAATCCTGAGACTTGTTCTCTTTGGATTTTCCTCTGCCAGATATGCAGCTATTATTAATTACTTATATATACACTAATATACTCTTTAGATTTTTTTCTGCCAGCTATGTGATTGAGCCATAGCTTTCAGAGATTGCTCTTACACAATTGAGCTTGCTGGCAATTGAGCTTCTTGGCAGTTCAGAAGTACTCTAAATCCTTGTGATCAGTGCAAACTTTGAACTTGTGCTATGTATGCACCCTCAAGAAAGTGCTAGTGCTGCTACTCCTCAATGGAGTAAATAATAGCAAGTATCTCCTTGTCATGCATCTTATAGTTGCACTCCACTGTATTAAGACTCTTTGAATAGAATGCAATGGGGTGCTATTTGCTATCTTCCTTGGACTGCTAGGACAAGACAGCTCTAGTAGCAAAGTCTGAGCTATTAGCTTTAACATAGAAGAAAGAGTCATTGTCAGGGAAAAAAAGCATAGGCTTGAAAATTACTGCTTGCTTGAGGGCATTGAAGGCAGTCTATTGTTGTAAGGGCAACCTCTGAAGGCTATGGCTAAGTCACACAGCTGGCAGAGGAGATCCAAAGTGTATATTCAGTACTATCCAAGGTGGTACAGATATAGCTACACATCTGGCAGAGGGAGATTCAAAGAGAACAACTCTAGGGATTCTCTATGCTGAAGGTGGTGCTTCCAAGGCTTTGGATGCATGGGAGCTACTGTACAGAATAACAGAAAGCCTCAACCCTAACCTAAAACAGTGAAAACCTGGAGATTGTCCAAATTTGGAAGTGGCTATGCTGGGAAGTTGATAGTAGATAAATTACAGACAGAGAACCAGCAGAGCTAGAGTCACAAAAGCTGTACCAGCAAATAGGGCTTGAGGATATGCATCAAGAAAAATCATAGTGAGAGTAGCCAGAGAAGAAGTAGCGGGTGAGAATGAAAGATGAAGAAAGGGTCTCAATGTGGCTATGCTAGAAGACTGACAGTAAATGCATTATGGACAGAGAACCAGAGCAGCTAGAGTTCCAAAAGTAGTACTGGCTAGTAGGGCTTGAAGAAATGCATAAATAAAGATCATAGCAGAAGTGGCAGGAGGAGGATTAGAGAGTGAAAAGGAGGGACAAAAGATGGGTCCCCTGACAATTGTGTCTTTTTCCAGTACCAGGCAGTATCCTTGATGGTGAAATCAAAGAGAAGATGTGCATGGTAAGAGAAGTCTAAATGAACTTTTAGTAAAGTCTAGAAAGGCCTACATCTCTTTCCTGCTCCTTAGCTCTGGCTACTCTGCTATACTAGCCATCTCTACTGGATCTATCTCAGCTATTCTATAAAAGATGATCAGCTCAAGGTACTTGATCTTGGTCTGCTCAAACTCACAATTTTCTAGCTTGAGGTAGAGCTAGTGCTGGCAGAGGCATTCCAGAATGATGTGTATGTTACTTGTTAATGCTCTTCTAGAATCTTGGTATAAATGAAGATACCATCAAGATAGATATAAATGACTTCTTCAGCTCAACTCCTTTCTTGATGTGCATGTTGTTATAGGCCCAACAGATATTTAATTTAGTGAAATAGTATGCTTTTCAAAGGTTGTTGACTAGCTTGGATATAAATGGCCAGGGATAATGATTTTTCCCTGTTAGCACAGCTCTGAAGCAGATAAAGCAAACCATCCTTCTTCTTGATAAAAAAATCAAAGCAGCTATAGGGAACTTGGAGAGGCATATTCAATTAGAATCAAAACTTCCTTTAAAAAAAGTGTCCAGCTTATCTTGCTTCCAGAGAATGAGGAGATAAATCTTGCAGCTAGAGGATTCTGCATCAGAGATGAGCTTGATTGCATAGTCTCACTACTTGCACTTTGGAAGAAAATCAAATAATGCCTTGGAGAATACATTCTTCAAGTCTTGGAAATGATGAGTCACTGCATCTCAGAACAACTTTGATAAGGAGTTAGCTGCAAATGCTTGGACTATCAGGGGACCCTCTATTTCCATTCTTTCTTTTCATTTTCATTCACTATTGCTATTCTTATTCAGCTTGTTTCTTACATCAGTCTTGTCTCCAATAGCTGCTTTGTCAGCATGTGCCCCAACAGCTGATTATGTCAGCCTTGGCTCCAATGGCTGCTTTGTCAGTGCATGCTCCAACAGTTGGTTATCTAATTAGGTCAGGTGATTCCCTTTAGTACTTTTGGACTCCTGGCTCTAGAAAACCTTAGATTTGTTCTCTTTGGATTCCCCTCTGCCAAGTGATTGATTAGTTACTCTTACTGTCAGGTTCCGCTAACCCAGGGACCTTTTCTAGCAAGCAACAACCTTACAAGGCGCAAGCAAGTGCCAAACTATGTAAACACAGGGTTGAGGGTTCCAGGACAAGTTCCAGGGCATGAGATGGGTGTGGAGTGAGTCCTGGGGGTGGCAGGCTTACTCCGGGGTTGGGTGAGTGGTTGAGTCAACAGGGAGAATCTTGGAGACAAGACGGGAGCAGTTTTAAGTAATTGGAGTGCATGCCAGTCAATGATGTGTGTGCTGGAATAATAACCAAGGCAAGCATAGAAGAGACAGAAGCAAGCATGAAGAGATTTCAGACAGAAAATTAAGCAAACACAGATAGTTATTGGTAATATTGAGACTAAGGTACATGGAAGCTAC
Organism: Termitomyces sp. T70a; assembly: GCA_017657195.1. Lineage (NCBI taxonomy): Eukaryota > Fungi > Basidiomycota > Agaricomycetes > Agaricales > Lyophyllaceae > Termitomyces > Termitomyces sp. T70a. The sequence continues at coordinate 23,601 of JAGGAT010000459.1, forward strand.
TTATAATCTTTATATACTACAGGTAGAAGGGGTGTGGTCTCAGAAGAGTTCTGGGGCAGGTTCCAGGATTCTATGGAGGGCAGCTGTATTGAGGAGATCATGCGGGGGGGCCACAAGATCGGTAGCAGTACAAGCATTTAGCAAGTGGCATGATGCGTGATGGCTAAACAGCTTGTGTGGGGGTTGAGTGATCCATTGATGGGCTGGGGAGTTCTTATGATGCTCTGGGGTGATGCATGATGGCTCAGGGAGGTGTGTGATGGCTTGGAGAGGTGTGTGATAGCCCAGGATGATGTGTGATGGCTTGGTGAGGTGCACAATGGCCTGGGATGATGCATGATGGCTTGGAGGAGTGTGGGTCATGATACTTACTGTTGTACCTACTCCTAAATATCTTGGATTCTTCTCTGCCAGTTGTGTAATCAGCTGCAACTCCTGGAGGTCACCCTTGCAGCAGAACAAATCTCCTAACTCTGGTCTAGAAGCCTTCTACAGCATGCTCAGATACTCTCCACCCCTGTTTGTTGCCTCTCCACCAGACTTAAGCCCCAATGCTCCTATGCCCCAGCTCGCCCCTTCAGACCCCTCTGCAGAGGCTCCAGCCCCATAGGACGACACCTGGAGTTGCTTGCTTCAACTAGAAGTGCAGGTGCAACTCATACAGACCTCCCTAACTCTTCACACCACCAAGCTCTCTACTCTCTGTCAGACTACTAAAGCCATCTCAGTCCAAATGGGCAGCAACCTATGCAATTTTTCTGATGCTCCTAAGGCATCAGTAGATTCATGAACTAGGCTGAGTTTGAATGAGAGTTCTGGGATGAGTTCTTCTCTAGAACCCTGCCAAGACTGCTATATTGGCCCTTTATGACAAGGACTAGTACAGACAAGGCAAGCAATTCCTGGACAAATACATCAATGCATTATGGGCCTTGGTGGAATAGGCTGAATATCTGGATGGCCTCCAACTTTGTCTGATGTTTTGGAAGGGCTGCACTCCACTCCATAGAATGCATAGACAACCTCACTGAAGGACACCCTGCTGACAACCAGGTTGCTTTGTGGTACTAGGTGGCTCAGAACCAGTGGCAGCTCATGGAGCTCAAGCATGACCTGCACCAAGCTACTAACCCTGCTCTCTACACATGTCCCCTGATCCCTCCTCCTCATGCCCATACACTCCTGCTACTCGCTTTTCCTGTGGCAATGCAGCCTACATGCCCTATCCTACTTCCTAGAGCTCCAATAGACATGGATGGGTACCAGCAACAATCTGCCCTTCTGCTCCTATGCCAGCACTGCAGTGCACCCAGGCACTTTGCACAGAGGTGTCCTCTTGGGCTTGACGTGCATTACCTCACCCCAGAGGAATAGGAGGAGTTGCTCCTGCAACTCCTGGCAGCCCTGGACATGGCAGGAGTTCTGTCGTCCAATATGGCTGTTTCAGAGGAGTGCATAGAAACAATACTGGAGAAATGCAGCAAGAGAGAAGCAGTGAAAGAGGGCTTTTAGAGAGGCAATAGGTGAACAGTATGCTCCTGCTGCCCAGTGCAAATTGGTTTACTTGTTTGTCAGTAGATGTGATCAATACAGTTGCTGCTGACATCTCTATGCCTGATACCATGAGCACCCCCTCTGACATACCCTCTCCTTCTGAAGCGACTACTTTGGTTCCCCCTGCTCCTCCTCCATCCCAACCCCAACTCCCAACCTGGAAGCAACACCTCCCACAATGCTATGTGATAGTGTCAACTCCCTCTGCAAATTTGCTCTAGTTAGACATTGAAATAGAGACCACAGACACCCCAGCAGGTCTGGAATGTCACTGCTCTTCTTGACACCAGAGTGACAGAGCTATTCTTGGACTCTAGCTATGTGGATGCCACCAACTCACCATGCAACCCCTCCTGTCCCTAATCCCAGTGTACAATGTCAATGGCACCCTGAACAAAGCTGGCTCAATTTGCACCATAGTGGACTGGTCTTCCACTACAAGCCCCATGCTGAGCAGACTACCTTCATAGTCACCAGCCTATGTAATGTCAACCCTGACATTGACTGGAAGACCCTCATTATGATGTTATCCTGCTCCAAAGCTTACCTTGCAGCTGCTATCCACCTCTGAGGCCTTGACACCACCATTATGCCTGACTCACTAGTGCCCTAGGTAGGTTTCAGGGAGGAGAAGCAACTCCCACCTCTAATAGCAATAATCCTGACATCTACCCAGAACACTCCAAAATCCCCCACCACCCCAACATTCTCCAAACTAAGTATAAGGATCCAAACTACCCAACACAGCAGTGCAAGGCCTCAACCCCCACTTCATAGAATAACACAGGACTTCCAGACACTCCTGGTAACTTCAGGATGCTTGATATCAAGATCATTAGCACTGCCTCATTTACACACTGATAAGCTTCCATTAGAGCTAGGTGCACCAACCATATAGGATGGCACATAGACAGGTCACAGATAGAGTCATGGAAAGAAAAGTCACCTTCACTGGGTGCAGGAAACAATATTCTTTTGCAAAACAATGAAAAAACATAGTAAAAACAATCCAATTGATTTCAAAATCTTATCTAAATGTTTCTGTCAAAATAATATTGTAACAGAATAGCACTTTAAGCATCAAGGGAGCCATAAAAACGCAGATAACAACTCTGTTTGTTCTTACCAATGTTGAACTGTACTTTTCTTTGTGCTGCTTGAGTTTTTGCTAGCAGCACTGGATGCAGAGAATAATATTCTTTTGTGAAACAATGTAAAAACACAGTAAAAATAATCCAATTAATTTCAAAGCCTTATTTAAATGTTTTTGTCAAAATAATAGAAAAAATATTGTAACTAAACAGCACCTTAAGCATTAAGGAGAGCCATAAAAATGCAGATAACAACTCTTTTTGTTCTCACCAATGTTAACTGTACTTCCCTTGGCACTGCTTGAGTTTTTACTGGAAGCTGACTAAGTTAAGTTACAATATTTTTTCTATGGTTTTGACAAAAATATTCAAATAAAATTTCAAAACTAATGAAATTATTTTTACTGTGTTTTTACATTGTTTTACAAAATAATATTCATCCCTGCATCAGTGCAGCTAAATAACTTTGATTACAATATTTTTTTATTGTTTTGATAAAGATATTCAAATAAAATTTTGAAATCAATTAAATTATTTTTACTGTGTTTTTACATTGTTTCGCAAAAGAACATTGTTCCTTGCACACAGTGCTTGGGGCAGGGGCATGAAAACAACTGTACAGTACAAAGGGAATCCCCAAACATACCTCTGTAGGTCTCTGGAGTGCCAAAAAATGGAAGTCCCCTGACAGTCAGGGATGTCTGGGATCACACTAACATTTGATTCCACCGCACCCCCTGCCCATTGTCAAATATGATATTCTCCTATTCAAAAGTCATCAGAGAATTTTGGAAAAAAGATAGTATATTACTTGACATAATATAGAGCAATATTAGAGAAAAAGCCTGAACTAAAAAAATGTCTGTGGCAATCTGAAGAACATTATGCAACTGCTCAGCAAGTTGAGCATCATTGTCATTGTCATTGTTGTCATTCTCAGCAGTGATATCAGTCTCATTGTTTATATCACTGCAATCCTCCTTGGCACCCTCTTCATTCACATCATTTGTGCTGTTGCTACCCTCTCCATCCACCTCCATTGCCTCCTCCCAACCTTTTGCCCTGGTACCTTGCAGGAGCCTGTAAAGTGGAGATGAGCAGCTAGTTTGTGGATGGGGTGTGTTCTTTTCACTGCCTTTCACTGTCCACTGTTAGTATTTCCACCTTTGACCCCAGTTGTAAAGGCTGTTTTGACATCCAGGCTGACGAGTATTGACTGAGCGTTAGTCATCCGTGATTCTGTGGTTGAGCTGTTGACGTAATATGATGATCCAGAAACGGTAGAGTCGAATGCTGACTTAACCAGATGAATCAAGAATACCAACTCAACAAGAACGGCAAACGATTTCGCGGTCATTTGGTCATGAATTCATTTTTCTCCGGTAGAGCTGAATGAAGTCAAGAGTGGGTGACGAGTGAGGGTTTGCAGAGCTGGCTCGACAGAAGTGTCCACTGTTGAAGACATATACCGGAAACAAACCGACCAGAACTACCGTGTTTAGCTCATCAATTATAGACCACTCTCGGGTGGCTCATCTCTATGCGCATAAGTACTAAAGATCTGCCGAGACATGTTGTCAAAACTGGTTGTAGGCAATTACTGTTGGACTCCTCGATTGAGTGACGTCTTCTGATGATATACTTACTGCTTGCTAAGATTCACGATGTCCTCTACCAAACAGTCTCCTTGAGGACAGCCTGGCCAACTTGTTGTCCCAACTATTGATGAGCATAGCCTTGCAATATGTCAGTTTTCGAAGGAAGTACCACGACAGGCCTCACTGGATGGGTGTAAGCTGTCACTTGTAGAAAGGCAAGATCATGGGGAACAGCCTTAATTCAATTCAGACTCGCACCCAGGACGAATTGGAGTTTGTACCAATCGTCGAGCTACGAAGCCATAAGCGGTCGAATTGTCAAGGATTATCGAGAATAGTGCATGAGAATCCCAGCTGTATATCATCACCTACGAGATACCGTCTGAATACCGTCTGAATTGAAATGCAATATATGGGTAATCCGAGACATACGTCACTGTTGTTAACCTTGAACTTGGCGGCCTGTGCCGCCAATTTAGTGTTAAAGCCTTTGATGACGCTCTCCAACAGTGATGTGGCGTCAGGCCCTTGTGCGGTCATCTGACAAAGGTTCCGTGAGTCCGAGCAGAATAGAAGTGAAGTAATATTACCAATGGCGAACGATCAGTGGGAGGAATGTTGAAAAACAGGAGGTTCCTGGCTCCGACGTCGCTGCAAAATGCGAATGAGTTCAATCATTAATGGTGTGGTTACAAGCCATACTACTGCAAAGAATGAGATGTCAAAACAAAGCAAAAGCATGACATGATGCGTACGAGCTTCTGTATTTGCAGGGATGGACCTCAGAAAGTGGCTCTAGTATTTTTACTTTCCTCCGCATTATAGCGGCCGTGATCAGCTTGGCGTATGGGTAATTCACTGTATTTTTTTCACCTCCAACTCAACTTCAACTCAGTCTTTTGGGGGTTACATGTGCACAAACGGCATATTACCTCCGGAAGTATCCTGATGATGGTCGAGTGTTAAAAGGAGTAGTGAGCGTGTTCATCTGCATTCATGCTTTCCCGATAATCGTTTGGTAATTACAGGTTGTAGTGCTTCTGTGAGTATCATAGGGCATCTTCTAGTGGGATATGAATTTATCATCATATGAGCATTATGGAGGGTGCACAGATAGTTTCCCTGCTACACGCAGCGCATTCTGTCTACATCATCTGCAAGATGGCCGAGAAAACGTTCGAAACTTTAAATGTGCCTTTGTCAG
>JAGGAT010000460.1:0-29025 GCA_017657195.1 Termitomyces sp. T70a
AGTAGATCCGAAATCCGCTTTACCTTATTTTTCGCTGGGACTAGCCGGCACCGCACGTAGTCCCAGCTGCCAATAAGCTGCAATATCGACCCGTACAACTACGAACTCTCGAGAAGTGACAACGACTCATTTTAAACGTCTGATTGGAGGAAGTGGGGGATATGAGATTCAAAAAGGAGTCGGATCTCACATATTATTGTGATGCGGAAAGAATAAGCCAATTGCCTATATTTATTCAGTCGCCGCCGCCATAACAGCATTGCCGGTGAAGCTATTCCTTGACAATTCCTTTTCCGCTTTTTCTTTTCTTCGTTTGGAACCTGCGATCATGTCCCTAGTGCAATGAATGATAAACTGGTAAATTACTACTGAGTATGAGGCGATAGAAACCTTTTTCTAATTGCATCCTTGCGGCCAACCTTGCGGGCAGGATTGACAAATTCAGGATGCTTGACTTTGCCCATTGATCTTCTTGTCGTTTTTGATGGTTTCGGTAATTTCAAAATCCAATCCGGGACTTGCGAACCGGATTGAAGGAGCACATTTGCAATCCTAAAATCCAAAGTCAGCAGTAGAAACATTTTTCCAGACAGTCATACGCTTTGAGGTAGTGACCATCCTCATCGGTGAAAAAGGTAACAGCTTTACCCTCTCTACCTGCGCGACCCGTACGCCCTGTGAATTTTTTCGAGTTCAGCTATGATACCTTCGGTATAGATTCGCTAACTCACCGATACGATGGATATAACTTTGGACACTCGTCGGAAAATCATAATTGATGACTTCCCGCACACCTTTAAAGTCCATGCCACGTGCCATGACCTCTGTACTAATCATCACCCAGCTGTCACCTTTACGCATACGGCTCACTGCCTCCTCTCGCTCTTTTTTGCTCAGCCCAGCATGCAGACAGTCTACATTTGGTATATTATTGAGGACAAGCTCTTCCGCAAGTGAAGTGGCGCGTGGCTGAGATGAGGTGAATATAAGGACAGGCGGGTTATATGGCTGAGTCAGATATGTGAGCAGGCTCGGTAATTTTGATTGATCGTCCGCAACGTAAGTAAGCGACTGGGCGATGAGAGGCAGGGGAGTATCTCTAAAAATTGAACAAGTAAGAAAATATAACAGAAGAAACTCAAGGTTTACTTACTTAAGACCCACGACAACGCGAACAGGGTCCCGAAGCTTTTTCATCGCAATTTTTTCGACATGCGCAGGTAAAGTCGCACTGAAAAGAGCTATTTGGATGTTTGGATGGGTGCAGCATGCTAATACCTCTTCAACTTGAGGAAGAAATTCGGAGTCAAACATGCGATCAGCTTCGTCTAAGACAAGATGGCGAACACTGCGATACTCTGAGTGGCGTAAGAGCGAAATAAAAAAACGACATACTTGTTGAGTTCAAGTTTCCCGGATCGAAGAGAAGCTACTAGTCGGAGGGGTGTACTGATAATGATGTCTAAAGAAGCCGTCTAAGTCTGACACTTACAGAATCGACTCAAATCACGAACCAACTTTGTCGCGTACATTTTTATCAGCCAATGTACTTGAAGTTGCTTTGCTGAATAGAACGACCCTCCACTTTCTTCCTTGTGCTAGCTTAAGGCATTCATTGTGTATTTGATGAGCTAATTCTCGAGTGGGTGCAATAATAAGTGCTTTCACACCAGCTCCCATATCGGCTTCGGCAGTGGCTGCAGGGGCTCCGAGAGCAGCCAAGACAGAGATTAGATATGAAAGTGTTTTTCCCGTGCCTGTTGGTGAGATAGCTGCCAAATCGCGCGACTGATGAGGTCAGGCTGGGGAATCGATGTGAAAACCGCAAGATGCGTACCTCCAATAATATCGGTATACCGTACGATTGTATACCGGTTGGGTGAATGTACCCATTTTGTGTGAGATTCTGGAGTATATGTGACGGAATTTGGTACCGTTCCTTTAGCGCAGAGAACGAATCGATGTGTTCAGGAACATTAGAACCCTTCGCTACAACGCGTTGTTTGAGTTCATTTGAACTAGATTCATAAAGAGTGTCCTTGTCCACATCTTCGTCTACATCCTTATCTTCAACTGATTCGACTTTTCGCTTCTTTCCTTGTGGTTCGTCCTTCTTCCCTGAGCTCTTCCGTTTTTGAGAGCCACCTTGCGCATATTTGAAGAAGTCGAGCTCTGCAGGAAGGTCGCCACTGTTCACAAGAGATGTTGTCTTTCTCTTTACACCGGGAGCTTCCTTGGTATGCTACATAAAAAAATCAGCATGCACGCATAAAAACGACAAATTTGAATACACTGAAGAGCGAGAAATCCGCTTCGAACCTCTTTTTATCAAATTTCAAACCACCTCTCGACAGAATATTGAATGCCTCCATTTTCAGGCTTTGAGAACCCGTGCAGGTTCTTGCAGGCGTAGACGGACAGAAAGGGAATGCATTTTATGTAAAAATGGATTATTATGTCATGTGATTGTATTACATCTAATTCTGATTCATGAAGCAAAATCAAAACGTCCAGCCCCGTCTTTGGGCAGCTTTGAAAATTTAGAAAGTTGCTGCTTAACAAATATTCTGTGTTTCAGTCCAGTCTTTCCTCGGAAAATTATCTTTTCCGTTGTTGCTGTGCGTTTCTACATGAGGACTTTTGTCGGAACGATACACTCACTCGGACCGCCAATCTTCGTTTCTCTGGTGGTTGCTAATTTGAATCTTCGGTCCGCATCGGCGTATCAATATAAGCTTCCATATATCAAATTGTATGCAAGGTATACGTATGTGATCTCTTCTGAGGCCGGGATTTTCCCTATGCTGCTTAATCACGGAAGCATCTCGCGTCTTTCAGGCCACATGAACCATTGATTTTTATGCTATCGCTTAAGTATAACTTGTTTTGACTGTTCCGGCACCATGTCCTTAATCTGTCTTTTTCTTGCCCTTGTCGCAGCTCTCGTCTCTAGGGGCGCAGTCATTGTCCCCGGTGCAGCCTGGACAGACACGGCTGGTAACATTATACAGGCACATGGCGGAGGATTTCTGAAGGTCCTCACCGATTTAATCTTATGGATTGTCCTGAAAAATAATGTCTGTCATAGGTTGGCTCTACGTACTACTGGTATGGCGAAGACAAATCCCTCAATAGCGCCCTTTTTCATGCCGTTTCATGTTACACGGTTATTTTGTGCCGCCACTTGTCTCTTCTTTCATGTTTTAATGCTTGACTTGCAGTCAAGAGACCTCACGACCTGGACACGCCAGAACGATGCGTTGGTACCGATTCCCGGAACAAACATATCCACCTCCAACATCGTCGAGCGTCCAAAAGGTGCGTAAAGATCACGACAAAAGAGCATGATTTGTGGCTCATGGTTTGACAGTCGTTTATAACAAAGCTGTGAGCCAAATTTGACCATAAACATGCTTTCCCTGTCAAGACGTTCTTTCACAGAACTCGGAATACGTGATGTGGTTCCATTCCGACAGCTCCAAGTTCGTTCTCTAAGTGCTGAGAGGCTTTACCTATGTTGACCGCTATTTAGCTACGGCTTAGCTCAGGTAGGAGTGGCGACAGCCAATACTCCATGTGGGCCGTATAGTTATCGGGGAAGTTTTAAGCCCCTGGGCGCGGATTCTCGGGACATGGGTCTTTACCAAGATGGTAATTTTTGTGGCTACCTCTTCTGGTTCTTTGGACCTAAACAGTGTTACATTTAGATGACGGTATGCATCTTCGTTCATTCTGACAGGCTAGGGCTCAAAGAGATGTGATTGATGAAGCTGTTCAGACCACGTATCTCCTTTACGCTTCTGATAATAATCAGAACTTCAAGATTTCTAAGCTTGATGCAGATTACTACGAAGTTGTGTCTCAGACTAGCGTGCTCACTGGTCCGTTATATACTCATTTACTTCTTTGAGTGCTCATTCGAGAAATGTAGCTTCGACATTAGAAGCTCCAGGAATAATCAAAAGGAACGGCGTGAGTTGATAACCTATAAGGTGTTCGAGCCACCGTATATTGTATCTCAGGTTTATTACTTGTTTGCATCCCATACGTCTGGTTGGGATCCAAACCCAAACAAGTTCTTTAAAGCCACAGTCAGTGTGTTTTTCATAAACTTTGTGTTCAAAATGTGACAGAATTGTTAGTCTTTGGCAGGTCCGTGGTCTACCCAAGCAGACATCGCCCCTGCGGCCACCCGCACCTACTTTTCACAAAATACCTTCGATCTGTTCATAAACAACAACCTTGCCATCTACATGGGAGATCGCTGGCGTCCGTCTCTTTTGGGGAGTAGCCGGTATATATGGTTCCCTCTATCTTGGTCGACTGGCGTTCCTCAAATTGTTCACACTGACGTTTGGAGTATTGATTTATCTTCTGGCACATATACGGCTGCAGTCGGTGTTTCTTATGAGGCAGAAGACGGTACCATTTCAGGCTCAGCAACCATCCTGTCGGACACTTCATTCTCGGGTGGGAAGGCTGTTGGTTATCTTGGTCTGATTCTGTTAGTGACCAATCCAGTATTCTTCTCAACGACATAATTTACAGGTCACGGCGGATCTGTAACGATCAACAATGTTCAAGGAACTGGTACCGCCCAATGGGTTGCTATATATTATGCCAATGGTTAATTTTTCCGTTTACTTGATGACCTCAAGCTACTCACGCATGGCCTCTGTTATAGGTGACTCGACCTGGCGCAATACCACTGTTAAGTATATATCGTTGTGTTATGGTCACGACTAGATAACGACTACCTCTATCACCAGCGTCAATGGTGGAGCTTCAATCCTGGTAGACCAGCCTAACACTGGTGGGGGACACGTCTTATTGTCCATACCAGTGAAGCTCGCTCTAAGGAGTGGGGCTAATTCGATCACGTTCAGTGCAGGACAGAGCAGTGAGTCCTGAGTCCTCTGTGATATTATTTATTTACCATTGAAAATTCGAAGACTACGCGGCAGACCTCGATAAGGTCATTGTTTATACTGCGACTTAAGGTTTATGTCGTCTATATGTTAGACCATGTAGTGCAATTGAATAACTTTGCCGTCAAACGCCTGACAGGATACGAAGAGTGATTTGTCTACGGGAAGTACATTCTATTACATCCTGAAAAAACAGCTACAAATAAGTGGTTTAATTAATTGTCCATGGCCGGTGTTACCATTCAATCAATATAAGTGGAAGATAGCGAAACGTTAGTAATATAATCTTCTAGTCAAACGCCAAAAAGCGCTCCAGGGGGAATCCTCCATAATCTAAAGTGATTCATACGACTAGGTTCATTACTCTTCTATGAGAATATATTGTTCCAACTTTTCTTCAGTTGCTGCTCACAATTAGCATGGCAATCGTCGGTGTAGAAATTGAATAGATACCTCGAAGAAAACAAACATGAGAATAGTGTTAGGTCCAAGACGCGTAAAAGCGGGAGTCCAGCCTTTCAGAAGGAACCTAGGGCCTTCTTGACGTAAAGACTGTACAAGAATATGAGAGATACTTGTGTTTCCCGACTGTGAGCAGATGAGCTACATGCGAGAGGATCTAAAAGTACGAGACCATACAGAAGCCATTACTCGTGATCGGATTACGTCTGCAGGTGAGCAGACGGCTGCAAACGAGATTTATCCATGTCTCGGCACGAGAGAACATAAACGTACTTGTTGCTACCGTGCCGGCCAGTGTGCTTGCGATTACATGCAGAAGAAGGTTATCATGTAGCTGACAGTCGATGAAAGGGATCGGATAACGGAGCAAGGTTGGTTTGGCAAAATCATATCTAACAATCAGTTTTCATGTTTGCTTGATGCTGGTATGAATGACGTAACTCACGATACCACTTGAGATGCCTTAGGTACGAAGGTTAGCGCAATGAAATGTCTTCTAGAAATTTGGCAACAGAACGTACATTCATTAAGACAGCCCTTGTCTAGCATCAAAGTGAGATGAGGACAAGGTCAAAAGGCGGGAAACGAGCAAACAGACAGTATTGGGACCTAAACCTCTTGCTAACCCTCTCACACCATCCTCCTTGATGAGACTGATCAAACCTGCAAGAGCATTCCTGTATCTAAATTTTTTTTCCGGTGGACGTATCGAATCACTCGTCATCCGAATAAGTATGATATCTATCGAAGATGGAGGCCTTGATAAGAAATCAAGCGATACATGAAATGTCATACATGCCTGCAGGGTTACCAGCAATTCCACCGAGACCACCAGCAAGACTTGCCGCCAGAATCAAGCGCGTCGTTGAGGGTGGACTGTCTTTGGAAAGACGCGCTTTGAGTTCCTCGTACGTTCCCAAACGAACCAGAGAATATGACATCTGACGCATTAAAGATGCAGTAAGACCTGCGTATAAGTTTCGAATACCCGATTGTGCGATCGACGCGTGTAGGACAGATCTCATTGAAGGTCGCCTGGACCCAGATTCTAGTGTCTGCATTCGGCTTATGAAAGAGGTTAAGGCAACGCTCGAGGTAAGTCTCGTATACATGCTTACACTTTAATCAAATCCAAGGGATGCGTGCAACTGGCGGCCACTGAGGAATGGTCAGGCACATACGCTTTACCAGAGGGAGGACTTGCACTCTTACTCGAGGCCGCAACTCCTGTACACAGGCAGTGTCATTAGAGCCACATCGTCATGGAGAGCGTACGGCGATTGTACAGAGTACTGACCTCCAAGCCTGACCACAAACATTCGGTCAAAACTGAACTGTTACTCATTGAGAAGGCAACGTACCAAAAAGGATAATTACTGGGCATGATGAACCGCTTTCTTCAGCAAGCTGAGTAGAGACTTGAAGAAGAGAGCAGGCTCGCTGTTAATATACTAGTCAGCGGCCGCAGCACATTCAAGAATTGTTTGTACTTGCCTTCAAGGAGTGTGGTTTGCCTTAATGGGGAAAAGTCTGAAAAAAACCAGTGTAACCTCGGCTCATCCCGATAGAATCAACAACAGGTGCCCATGCGTCACGATGTGAAAACGGTTCGCTATGTGAAATTCGCATTCTGCAGCTCAAATCACTCACTCTCTGGCTCCTAAAAAACAGTAGATGAACATAGTATATTTAAAGAAGTCTCTATGCTTATTTTGTAACAAACTGAACTTGACAAAGAAGACAGCAAAGGAGCCTGCAGACCAGAGGAAGATTATCAAACAATCTTCCATGATACTCATTCCAGGATATGTTGGCTACCACTTACCCTATCACAAAACAGATCCATTCTACTATGGCACTGACATCTTCTTTACCCACCAAGAGACAGCAGATTTGGTTACTTTCTTACATGAATACATTGCTTGTCAGGTCAAACTTCATTGCTTTCATAGCGCATTCTTCATTCAGGAGGATGGCTCTTTTCCAACACAAGCCTGGTTCAAAGCAAAGTTATTTTCATGTGTGGACAAATCTTTTGGAGGACATTCATTGTGAGCTGGAGGAGCTATCTTTTATGCATTATTAGGAATATTGGAAGACATCATCAAAGCTTTGGGCTGATAGTCTTCACCAGCCTGGACAACATATGTATGTGAAAATCCCACTGTTAGGGTGGCTCTCCAACTGGCAGTGCTTAAAAAATGTAAATGAATCCACATACTACTTCTGACATCATTATGTCTATGACCTCTCTTATGACCTTTTCCTTTGCTTCTCATTACATCTTCTCACCACCACCAACCCCCCTCCCACCTTTCCAGCCTTTATAGTCTTACCTCAATGCAATCATCACATCTTATAAAAGTAGCTGATGAGTGCTATCTTTTGCACAAATACAACTCAGATCTCATCTATGCACTTAGCTGCAGAGGTTGACATAACTGTGGGGCTTGAGGAGCATTATCGGAGGCCTCTGCATGGTAAGCAACTGCAAACATGCCCATATCATTTCTCACCTCATAGGGACCAAAGGCCATTCACAACCCAGTGCTATGGTATGGCAGAGGCTAGGTCAAGAACAGTAGGATGTGAGGTCTCACATCAGTATTTCTTGACTTTATTGATTTCATGAAACAGTCTTATATTTTTGAACAATAGTCTTGCATGGAACAGTCTTACATTTCAGTGCAATGGTCTTGCATTGTCTCCACCATCATTGCTGTACAAGTGAGTGCAGAGTCACATTGTCATTTATTCTCACTCTCTTTGCAGAGTAGCGATTCCATTCTGTTGCCACTTTTCAGTTCCAATGTCTACTAGAGCATCTAGCCCCCCCACGCTGCACTGCACCTATGCTGAGGCAGTCAGTAACTCACCAGCACCAGAGACATGCCCATTGTCCCCCTCCCTCCTGCTACAACCACAGGAATTCCCCCCCTTGACACTCCTCACAATCTCGCAGAACCAACTGCAGACCCAAGGAGAAACAACACCTGAGGAAGTGGCAGCCAGGAATGCAAATAACAAACTCCAAAGCTAGCAGACCATCACCTCTATGAAGGCCAAGAAGAAGAGAAAGGCAACCAGTCAGCTAGTAGACATGAACAAACACCCCCACTTGGACTCACCTCTAAAAGAAAGAGTCAAAAAAAGGCAAGCCACAGGCCCCAGTGGTATAGCAACAGCTGACCCAGCTAGTTTGGAGGCAGGAACACTGTGCCTGAGCCCCACCCTGTCAATCTCCACCCTGGGATATGCAGATGAGGCCCCCCTAATAGACCTGCCTGCCCATGCTGGAGGAAACCCACCCTCTGGACATGACACCCAAGACTAACAGTGATCCTAACACACTCAACCCAAAGCAGAACCCCTCTAGGGAAACAAGGCCTGGGGAGAAAACTCCTGCCATGGTGAAGAGCAAGGAAGCAGGGGCAGCAAGCCAAAAAAACCCACTTCTGGTGAGAGGGAGGGCACCCCAATGAGCATATCCACTATGACAAGGAATATGGGAGATGACCTACCAGACAATGAGTATGAACCAAGACAATGAATATGAACCAGGACCATACTTTGAAATAACAGAGAACAATATTACTACAAATGGCTGAGGCTTCAAAAGAACAGCCATACCTGCAAATGGGTGGCTGAAGGTCTACCTTGCAGTGAGCCTGACCTTCAACATTGCAGCAAGCACCCTTGAAGAATGGGGGGGACCTAATCAGCCCTGCTCTCTGGGCAAGGCTGTATAGAGCCAACTACAAACCATCCAAAGCAGGAAAAACCTGAACAGAAGACACCATAAAAGATGTCGTAAAAAAGCTGGTCAACTTTGAGCAGGATGAAGAGGTAGCAGTGATAGTTCTGGAACAAGACCTCCCCCCTGAAAGCTCAAACAGGTTTCCATATCCCTACCACCTCCTCATTGTGGGTCTGGACCACATGCAAGTGAGAAGACTCATAGATCTGAAGATTATTGTGGCCAAAGAGGCTACAATCTTTTTCCTCCCCTATAATTCCCCCCAGCACCTTGACATCATGACCCTGAGAGGCCTTAAATACAATAATATGGAAATTGCAAGGGATCTTGTTGTGGACCTAGTTGTAAGGCTAAGACTGACGGTTTGCAATGTGACACATCTTAAGCACTGAGAACGTAATGTATATTATGTAGCTAACACTGAATCTTGTGAGATAAAGACATACCTGAGAACGTAATGGACTAAGATAAAGAGTATAGTAAGACTATGGCTACTGTGAAGGGTTCATGGTCACATGTATTGTGACACTAGTCTGGATCACCCTCCAGACCTCCTCAGAAGTCAGTGCAGTCATCAATGACCTCACAAACCCCCACTTGGAGGATGCTCTAGAATGTGCACTGGACATAAGGGCATCTTACCTTCCCATAAAACAACAAGACACTACCATACAATGTTGGAACATATACTTTACCCATGACCCAGGCTTTGACAGGAGGGCTACAAACTACTGGTCTGGAAGATGATGGTGTGTCTCTACAAGACAGTTGGATTCAGAAAAGAATATGCATTAATGAGCAAACAACCTCTGTGCACAGGATGCAAGTCGGTCAATCATAACTCATACAACTGCCCCTTCTTGAGATTCCCAGGCTGGCTAGGCTTCAAGCCAGGAGACTATGAAAATACAGCAGGCACAATCAACTTCACAGATGAGACTGGAACCAAACCTGACCCCAGACCATGGAGAGAACAAGGAAAGAGCCCAGGGCAGATGAGTAGGGGATGAGGCAGAACTTAACGAGCTGCCAACCCCCTACTATAGGCTACCTTAAGTAAGTATCACCTAAGGAGATACCTGCCCCACTCAACCCCCAAATACTATGAGTACTGAGCATCACACATGCACCAAAGCCCTAAGTAGCCTACAAACAACTCTCCTCAGCAACAAACATGATAAGTAAGCACACATTAAGAAATTATACTAACAACAGAGTTTACAGGTAAATGGCAATGGTTCAGGGTGAGGAACCTGCAACCAGGCCACTAGAAGCACTCCCAATGAACCTCATGAGGCTATTGCAGGTGGAGACCCACAATGGGTCCAGGCCACAGGTGGCTCCAGCAACTACAGCTGTTGCCATGAACACAGAGAGATCGTTTCCCCCACTATACAGGGGGACCCCGACATATGGGGGAAGTAACCAAAATGGATCACAGAGCCCTTGAGCCCTTAACACACAGGGGAAAAAATCAAAACAGGTTGCACACAATTTGCACTCCTAGAGTAGACCCTATAAGCTGTAGAAGAAAGAAGACAGGGAGAGGGACACTAAGAGTCACATCCCTAAATATGAAGGGAGGTGGATCAGCCTCCACAGAACACAAGTGGAGCAAGATTAGCCACCTCATGTGAACCAATCACATCAACATCCTAGCACTGCAGGAGACCTACCTCATAGAGGAAAACCAGATTACACTAAATGCTAGGTATGAGAAGAGACTGCACAGAGTCTCAATGATTGACAGTAGGGACTCCAACAGGATGAGGGTTGCAATCATACTGAACAAACAGACAACTAGATGGAAGGAAATTAGCCTGAAAGTTGTAATCAGGAGTAGAGCTTTCCTGGTAGATATACTATGGAGCCCCAAATTCATGCTAACAATCCTCATGGTATATGCACCAAATAGGCCAAACTATAACTGCAAATTCTGGGAGCAAATTGAAAATAAGTGGAGAAGTGAAAGATAGAAAAAGCCCACATGCATGCTGGGGGACCTAAATGTAGTCAGAGACTCCATAGACTGGATGCTAGCACGCAATAATCCTGCCACAACTGTAGAGGCCCTGGCAAGCCTGAAAAGCTACTTCAACATGGCAGATGGCTGGAGAAGAGAACACCTGACAGAGATAAACTTTACCTTTTGCACCAAGAACAGGACCATGCAATCAAGGATTGATTGCACATACATACAAGAGGACCTTATGAAATTCAGTAACAACTGGACAATAGAGAGAACAGGAATTGATACAGACCACCTGCTCACACACATGTGCCTAGTGAACCCCTTGCTGCCACACCAGGGGCCAGGCAGATATGCCATGCCAGTTTTCTTGCTAAAGCACCAAAAACTCAAAGACGCAATAAACAAAAGAGATGAAAGCTGTAACATATAGAATGGAAGATTACAACCCACAGGCCATACACAGGACCCTGAAGGAGAAATTAATTAAGGAAATAAGGCATCAGGCCAAGTGCCTAACCTCAAAAATTGACAGCAAACTCGCAAACCTGGAAAGAAACAAAGAATATGTCCTAAACCAGAGCATGTGGAACAAGGATAGGATAGGGTGCAAAGTAGCCATAATTGATGAAAGAATGAAGGAACTGTTAAAAACTAAATATGGCTGCATGAGGGACAACATGGCAGTGAACTTCTTTCTGGAGAGGGAGACCCTCCAGAAGCCATGGATAAATGCAAACAAAGATCCCACACCATGGGACATTATTGTGGCATTAAAGGACCAGGAGAGGCCTCAAAGCCTCCTAGTAAGACAGTCAAAATACATGACAAAAGTAGCATGACAACTTGCAGAAAGATGTACCCATGACAGATGCCAGCAGGCACTGAAGACAGACAAAGAATGTACTAGACCACATTAAAACAAGACTGATTAACAAGCAGGCCAATATGCTATCAGTGAACATTACAAAAGAGGAGATAAAAGAGGCAATAAAGCAGCTGCCCAACATAAAAGCAGCAGGCATAGACAGAATACCCCACAAGGCAGGTACTGGGTTTGCAGATGGGTGGCTATGCCCAATATATAAAAAAGGAGATCCTATGGAGATAGGCAACTACAAAACTATCATGGTCCTGAATACAGATTACAAGATACTCACTAAAGCACTTACAAATAGGCTGACAAAAGTTATACCCACCCAGACCAAGCAGGCTTTATGAAGGGCTGGAAAATTGAGGACCACACTGAACTAGCACACCTAATCCTGGAATGGGGGAAGAAAAAAGGTATGAACAGGATGATAGTCTGCCTAGACCAGGAAAAAGCCTATGATTAAATAAGGCACACATTCCTGTGGGCAACACTGAAGAAGTTTGGCTTCCCCAAACACTTCATAGGCACAGTTAGAGCTCTGTACAGCAACACTGAGATAATGGTCATAATATACAGGGAGAGAAGCTCCCTTCATTGTAAGAAAAGAAATAAGGCAAGGGAATCCAATGTTCTGTTTGCTCTTCAAATTAATTATAGAATTTCTAGTGCAAATGCTGAGAGACTCAACTCTAAAAGGCTTTGAGCTTGAAAATGAAGCAGAGTGCCTCATTGAAAAGCTCTTTATAGACAACACCACCATCTATATGGCAGAAGACAACAACATGCAACACCTATAAGATATCCTGGATAAGCAGTGCAATGCATCAGGGGGAAAATTTAATACCCCCAAAACTGCAATTGTGCCTGTGGAGAACCAAGCTTTCTGGAAGAACCTCCTCAAAACAAGAAAGGCAACCAACACTACCACACCCATCCCAAACAACATTTGAATAGCCCAGAAAGGTGAAGCTACATGCCACCCTGGAGAAAATAGAGAGAGATCTGGACAGATGGGCAAAGAGCCACCTCACAATAGATTGCAGACCCCTTATCATTGGTATGGTAGTCAGAGGGTGGACCCAGTACAGGGCAAGTGTACAAGGGATGCTGCCAGAAATAAAAACCAGGTTAGTCAAGACAATTAGAGATTTCTTCTGGAATGGGGGGAGCCAACCAACTGTGGGTATGGAGACCCTAACCAGACCAATAGCACAGGGAGGTAAAAAACTCCTTGACATAAAGGCAAGCAATGAGGCCATAGAACTAATGAAGGCAAAAAGATACCTGAAACTCAACACTACAAGACTGACATGGGCCAAGGTAGCTGACTCCCTAATTGAGATGAGCCTGTGCAAAAAATAGAACATAGACAACAATAGAGCCTACCAAAACATTTTCCTACAAACACTAAGCATGAATACCAGGACATGGGAGGATGGACTCTTCAAGTCACTGCAGAGGATGATTAAGACATCCCAAAAACACAAAATAGCACTGGTGCCACTAAAGCTCAACCATAAACTGAGAATGGAAATGCCCATCTAGTACTACACAGGGCTAGTAGGCATGAAGGACTCAGGTTTTAACATAGCCACTGCAAAATGCCAGAGGAAGAACCATGGAATAAGAACAGTGGGTGACATGTTACAGCTAATAAAACAGACAAACCAAGTCTTGAACTCTTTCCACAAACCCAGAAAAAACTGTAAATGCAATGAGTGCAAAGAAGCTAGACAAGGGGGATGTAAAAACCTGCACAGGTGTGGAGTGAATGCAAGGACCCTTATGGCCAAACTGAACAAAAGATGGCACCCCCTGAGCAGACTGGATGATGCCACCCATGGACACCAAGGCAAACGCTGGCATCACATGCTTGCAAAATGAAGACACATCCCTCTTCAGAAAAACTATAATAATAGAGACTAAGCTAGGTGATGCCTTTAGGGTGTTCATTGATGACAAAATTATATGCACTCCCCTCCAAATGCAAGAAGGAAGCCAGGCTTCAATGGAGGTGGAGCTAGCAAGATGAACCAAGACATACATGGATGGCTTGTATACCAACAATGGTTTTGAAAATGCCTGAGCAGTGTCACAACCCACACCTACCACAGGCTCCAGACACTCACCAGACCACCCCAATCACTCTGGAACACAGGCCCCTCATCAACAACCCAAGGGACATATCCTCCATCTACCTTGGCACCCTGGCATGCCACCCATCAACCACCCATCAACCCTGGTGCCTGCCCATCAAACCCAGCATCCCGGCACACCTCCCATCAACTCTGGGGCCCACCTCACACCAAACTTCCTCAATCAACCTGCCTACCTGGTCAACTAACCCCAACTACTCACCAAACATCTGGCTTCCTGCACAATCACCCTTTGAACATCCCACACAGCTACCTCTGGCGCCATTCAGCACCTTGGGTACACAGCCCTGCGCACCAGCTCTGATTGACACCCCCAGGACTGAACCTTGCTGAGCTGGCCCTGGACCTTCACTATTTAAGCCTGTAGGTAGCACTCTATTACAGTAGTCTTGATATTATCTTTGCCGTTACTTTGTTGTACTACCATCTCATACAAGCTTGTCTGTCTAATTGTCTGCCAATCTACTTCTTTTTCCTCTCCAAGTCTCCTAGTCTTTCTAAGTCTCTTTTTCTCTCTTTGCCTCAGTTTCCTGGACTTTGTCTCAGTCTCTTGGTTCTTTTCCCTTCACTCCTGCACACTCTCCCTTCACTTCCCTTGTTCCCAGACTTTACTTGGAACCCTGCTCACTCCCCGGTACTCCATGCACCCCCCGGAGCACTGCACACTGTCTTGGACTTCTTCTGGAACCCCCGTCCTCTGTCCAGAGCTGTTTCTTCAGATGTCAAGTCTGCCTAGTAAGGACCTGCTTGCAGTTGAAAGCCCCCATAGTCAGTGGAACCTGACAAGCAGAAGCAGGTATATGATACAGAGTAGGGGACCCATGCAACTCTGTGGCAAATGTCCCTAAACACCTCAAGCAGTCAAATAATGCTGGAGAAATCCTGGCCATACTAATGGCAGCCCAAGTGACCAAGTTGGAAAATCTACTAGAAATACTGAGCAACTCAAAAATAACCATAGAAGGCCTAACCACATGCCTAGAAGACTAGGAGGGCTGTGGCTGGATAGGTGTCAAGAACAAAGAGCTGTTTTGGGCAGCCACCTTGCAACTGAGGGTGAGGAAAGGTCAAACTGTCCTGACAAAAGTGAAGGAGTATAGCGGACTGGAGGGGAATGAGAGAGCTGATGAGCTGGCAAAGGAAGGAACCTTACTGAGCCTCCCATCAGATGTAAATACAACCCCAGTCCAAGAATTCACCTTCTCAGGCACAAAGCTAAACAAAGCATTACAAGCACTACTGTACAAAGAGATAATCAAACAAAGCAGGTGCCCAGAATGCAGAGGGACCACAATCAACCTAGATAAGACAAGGTAGGCAGTTAAAGAGACCAATGGAGACTCCCCGACCAGTGACAACATCTGGAAAGCCCTGAAAAACAAAGACATGACAAAGGAGGCAAGGGCCTTCCTATGGAAGACCATGCATAAAGCTTACAAACTGAGTAAATACTGGAAAAAGATCCCAAATTACAACAGAAGAAGCATATGCCCAATGTGTGATATCATGGAGGACATGGAACATGCCCTAACACAGTGTAAGGCTTCAGGACAGGAAACAATATGGAGGCTAGCAGGAGAACTATGCAGTAAGTGGGGAATAGTCTGGGAGGAACCAATACTAGAACAGATCCTAGAATGCAGTCTAATAACCCCCTTGCATGTGAACAGGAAGACCTCAATGACAGGGAGCCAACTATACACTATAACAGTATTGGAATTGGCCTGCTTCATATGGAAAATCAGATGTGAGTGGAAAATACAGAGGGGAGCAAACCCCAAAGAAGTCACCACAGAAGATGAAATCACAAACAGATGGATAAGCACTTTCACAAAAAGAATGAAGTTAGACTGCCTGGCATCAGACTATCAAAGATATGGTAGGAAAGCCTTGGATGAGACTATGGTCACAAATACATGGCTGAACATCCTCCAAGGTATGACAAGACCATGTAAGGCATGGAAGTCAGTGAGTAGGGTTTTAGTGGGTATGGGTGTTGACTGCCTACCTGGGTGCAATAGATAAGCTAATCATAGACTGAGTCCCATACTGAGTGCATAAATGCATTTCCCTATAGTGGGCTGACACACATACAAGGTAAGAAACAGATTGCTACTTTTCTCCCCTTCTTACCACTAGGAGCTAACCTATGTAGATATGCCTAGCAGTGCATAGAACCACAAGAAAAAAAAACAGTTACAGCCACCTTTTGTTGACATATACAAGCAAAATATATTCAGACTCATTAGCTCAGAGGATCAAGCTACTTGATATTATTGTGATATATCACTTACACTTCAAAATATATAGCCTCAGATCTAAAATATCTTACAGGTCTATGTCACTTTATCAGTGGATTCTACCCAAACTTTGACAGCAACAGAATGCATCCTCTAGTGCAAGCTACTATCAGAAGATCAAAAAAAGTGCAAGCTGACTCTATTTGCAGAAAATTACTGCTGCATCCATATCACCTTGGATCTTTTGTGAACAAGGCATGTGGTACAGGGGATCATAATGACTTTCTATTTGCAACCAAGTTTGCCACAGATCAGGCGAACTGGTTAAGAGGACTGCAAAGGAGCCTCCCAATTAGCATAACATTATAAAGTGTTTATCATTGAAATTCATGCCAGGATATGTAGGATACCACTTACCATATCATAAAGCTGATCCTTTCTTTCATAGTACTGACATTCTTTTCACTCATTACAAGATAGCCAATCTAGTTGAATTACTATGAGAATATGTCAAAAATTGAGATAAATGCCATAGTTTTCAATGTGCCTTGTTTATTTGAGAGGATGATTCCCTCCTGACTAGAGCATGGTTCAAATCAAAGTTGTTCTCATTTGTAGACTGATCTTTCAGAGGTCATTCAGCATGAGCAGGTGGCACTATGTTTTATGCAGCACTAAGCATTTTGGAAGACATTATAAAAGCTATAGGCCAATGGTCCTGGACAACATATGTTTACAAGAACCCATGTGTTAGAATGGTCTTACAGCTAGCAGCTATCAAGAAACAACACTTCATTCATCTATATATTACTCTCATCAGCTACTTGCAGCATCTTTTTCACCACCTCCACCCCCTCCTCACTCCTTATCAGCCTCTTCATAGCTGTTGCTATGTTGCTGCCTCAAGAAAATACAAAGAAAGTGGTTGCCTAGGCAGCCAATACATGCTAAAACTAAAAAAAATAAACATCCCTACATGATGAGCTGCAGAGGCCTATAGAACCCAACAGGGGCCAGAGCCAGTTCTTACTGGGCATTAGTGCTGTGTCAAAAATGATTATGTTATTTACAAGCCAATTAATGACATGTTAATAACATGTCAGAACCAATTCTGACATCGGAGGTACAAATTGATCATGTGATAAATGGTCAGAAATTCAAATGATATTCTGACATGTTTTTACAGCTAGCTGGCAGCCAAATGAAGTACACAGGCACACTAGGAAGGCAAGGATGGTGATTTTGATCACATGGCACATGTCTACCCTCCCAAAATTATGATGAACAGCTCAGATTCAGCTCCTGTAACCCATTACTACTCCAGTCCAACTCTTTGTGACCTACTCAATGAGGATGACATCTCCCCTGCTGATGTTAACATCCAGCAAATGGAAGTGGAGTGGTTCAACAATACAGACTCTTATGACCTTGAAGAATCCAACTGCACAGACAATGCAAATCCTGAAATCAGTAATATTGTCAGGTGTAATTCCCAGTTCAAGATCTTTGACATTGTGAGATGTGATAGCAAGCTTCTCAAATCACTTCTCAAGCAACTCAGTGGTGACCAGACAATCAAGATCATTGGAGGAGAAGTGGAGGCACTGTCAATTGCCAAGTCAACAGCACCCAGAGCTCTCAAAGACTGGAATATGGATAATTTTCAAAGCATTCTTCCTAATTTTTCATCATAGTCATTATAATTACATAATGGGTTTCTGACCATTAATAACATTGTCAGAAATACCTGACAGCAGAGCCAACTGACATTTCTGACAGCCCCAAAATATTTTCTAACACAGCGCTACTGGGCATAACCCTCTTCTCGTTACTTGCGTAAGAGAGTCAGGATATATAATATATATAGCTATATATATATTAATATTTATACAAATATATACATCTAGCCTTTGTTTTGGTAAATCTTGACATATTCCACTTCCCAGTCTGAGGAGGTTATTCAGTCCCACTCGACACGAGATAGAAGTACTTACAAGCTTCTGCCATCGCCATACCGTTTCCTCTTACAAATGCCTCGCAAGTAGAGACGCCTGTTCTCTCCGCGCAGCTTTGCTCCTGTCCAGGGATTCCTGGCAATGTCCATACACTGCCGGCCCAGTCTCCACTATTCAAGAACTTTCAGCTGAGACCCTTGGCACCCGTTTCATGAAAAGCTCACCATAACGTGGTATCAAAGATAGCATGGTGATTGTTGAAGTACTGGAAAGGGTTGCAGTTACTTGCAGGCCACCTGGCCATGGGGGAACCCCAAGTATTTGGCAGAGGTGTTTCATTAGTCAGATCAGCGGGTTCGGATCCCTTTGGGAAGAAATAGACTGCGATACCAGAGGAGTCCCATTGCACTTGATGCAGTCACAAGGCCCGTCAGATCATATAATCGGCCTTAATGTCGTCGACTTACTAGCATAGGTACCTCCTCCGTTCTTGTTGAATCCAGCACCGAAAGAAACACTAGAGTTGGCACGGACCCCGCAGCCTTGATTCCCAGTCGTAAGTGCTGCGCAATCTGTGCCACCAATAACAGAGCCTGTAATTGACAGAACTTGCGCGTTTGCAGAGGGAAGCGTACAGCCTGGATTCGTATGGACCGTCATTTGATTGTTCGTATAGTCATGCACAGCTTCTACAATGTCGATTTCACCACCAGCAGGCCAATTGGGTCCTATCCTAGGCCTTAAGCACCAAAAGACTGCTTAATAGCTCGTAGCACTGACCGTTCGTCCAGAAAGCTCTACCAGGGACACCAGAATGTAAATGAAAAGTCTTGTCTAGTTAGGAGAACAATAACTTACGGCCATGTACCACATCCAGTAGGCATATGAATCGCACTCATAATGACCAATCCTCCATTGAACGATGATTGTGTCGTGATACGGATGCTCTGACGAGTGTTGGCAACGCTTGGGGTGGTCTCGATTCGCATAACGGCGTTTCCATTGTCTTTGACTTCGAGCAGACCATTTGAACGCTACAAATCAATGAGAATATTTCTAATGGACCTCAGAATCGAGACGTACACCAGTGTTTTGATCGACAAACTGCACTATACCTACGGATCATATGTGTTTCATAGACTGTAATCAAAACCAGAAAGCTCATACCATGGGTTGGATCATCACCAACATGAAAGTCCCATCCATCAAAGAAGTCATTCCCTGACTAGAGTAACAATCAATGATGCGTCTGCCCCAGGCGATTGGTTTTTTACTCACATGGGATTCTGTAAGTTTCCAAGGAGAAGGCGGCGCTGAAGGCGTCCCCGTGCCAGTCGGGGTGATACTCTTGGTTATACTCGAGCCAGGGGACGTGCCAGACGGCGATGCACCACTCGAAGTCGTCCCATTCCCTCCCAATCCATCTAGTCCTGGCCTCCCTGGCCTACAATATATAACGTGGTGGCTTTCTTCCGATGGCTGTGTGACAAGTAGCCCGCCAAAGGCAACACGCAAGTCACGAGCGAGATTCTTGGTGTGTAGGACTGCGGCTTTGTGGATGGTTTGCACAGCATGCGGAACAAGTGTAGCAGATGCTTGTTGGAACTCAGTGATGAGAAAGATCAGTCCTACCGGAAGGGACTTGGAAAGCAACATGAGGATGATGCAATGAATGAGCTGGAGAAGGGAGCAAGGATAGAGACGAGGGGAACAACGCAGGGGCACAGCCGGCAAATAAAAAAATGCAAGACAGAACCTGTAAGAACAACAATGATTGAGAGAAGAAAAGCAAGGGCAATTGTTGCTTCGTGGTAGCAAACTTATGTATGGATTTAGATACCGGCCGGCCGTTGAGGGTGAGGTTCAGGGACTTCGCCTGGCGCAGGGTGTTATTTCGCTGGAAGCGGGTTCGTAAATGGACACCCTCCTCCCTTCACTCATGATGCATGAACAGTGATCATGAACACGAGGATTGTGTGCAGACAAACACCGGCCCGATCGCAAACGTAATGATGATCTGCCCAATTGTCTTTCCAAGAGAGAATCTGATAAAATCTACCTTAGAGTCCGGCAGGCATAACAATGGAGTAGACTTGGTTAGTGTTGGAAAAGAAGACTGGACAGAACATCAACGCATCCACGTGAAGTGGAGTACATAACAAGTTCCTGGTAGTTCATTAAGACAAGATCATCATACAAGTCTCATGTCCACACAATCATGAAAAGCTAATTGACTTTTTGAACGACCAGCATGAGTAAACGAGCAACATAAAAGTCATAATCTTCGGGAACGGAGGATTAAGGAGACATGTCGTAGAGACATTGAGGATAAGGAACAAATATGGTAAAAATGTGGGAAAGAAAGAATGAAAGATAATACAGAACCCAATAGCTAGTAACGAAACAACCTACGGAAACCAATACGGTTAGAAATTGGAAACAGAAAATTGTCCGTGCCAACAGAACTCGAAGTAACTTCTCCCCAGTGCAAGAAGAAGGGTAGGGTGCAAAGTCAGTGGATTGGAACGACATCAACGATGAGAACCCGGACCGAATGCCTCGCGAACACTCCGTCTGAGTTCCTCATGGTCGCGGGTCGAGCTTGCTACTGATGAACCAGGCTGTATATGAGAGGCAGCAACGCTGGACGAAACCAAGCCTTCAACATCTCCATCAACAAACTCCAGAATCCTGCGCCCAAGAAGTTGAATCTCGCCCTGGCCGTCACCAGTTTCTGTGTCATGTTCAGAGTGCGTACGAGAGTGCTGTGAGTGTGGCGTTCCCACGGAAGATGAGGGTGTCGATGCACGAGATGCAGCAAGATCACGGATGTTGGGTATCAGGAGAGTCGAAGTACGAATACTGCTGATCAGTTGAGGATCTAGACAAAAGTGGTCAACAGAGGCCACAGCGTATTTCAAAATGACGAACCTCCGGATTCAAGCAGTTGGACGATGGTCCAAACAGCGATGTGTTGGAAGGTCGCATCAGGGCTGGTCAAAAACCTGTAGAGATACCTGTGCATCCCTCCTTCCGGTTTGTCCCACACATCATTAAAGGCAGAGTAGTCGTCTGTAGCGCTCCTACCATCTAAGACATCACATTTGAGTTGTGATTCAAGTAGATTATAACCGAAGGGCTACCTTTTGACGATAGATTGCCGAGTGCAGCGGCGCTGTTGCCTTGGACTTCCGAACTGGGCGAATTAGTCAGCGGTATTAAGACCTCGCAGATCCCCATCTCCAACAACTGATTCTTGAGGTCATCTAAACAACCAACCTATCAGTTGAGATCTAGATATTTCCAGTGACAGATCATACCACTGAGGGCAAGCACAGCCACGCAAGCTGTCATCTCGCTTTGGACGTTCATGGGTACCTCCAAAACAAGCTCTTTAATTGATTGAACAGCACCTGCCTTCACGATGGCAGTCTTGTTCTTCTCCGAAGTCGCAGCAAGGTTACGTAATGTTGATATAGCATGACATTGAACCTCTTCGTTGTCCTTGAACGATAAAAGGTTAATAAGGGGTTGCAGGAAGCCTGCGTCAATGATCGGTGATTCGTTCTGTGGGTGGATGGATACATTGCGGACACATGCTGCCGAGGAGAGTATAAGTGGCAAATAAGTTGATTGGAGGAGTCTGAGGAGAGCCGTCAAGCCATCAGCCTTGACGATTTCAAGTTGATATTTCTCTACGCGTCATGATTAACACAGCGTGAACTAGAGGTTCAAAATGTTTATTTACCATCACTAGCGAGATTTCGTAGGGCTAACGCTGCTTGGCATTGTACCTTCAAGCTCGAACTGTCCATTAGTGCAACAAGGCTTGCGACTAGCTTGGGTTCGCTCTGTGCGAGTTTCTTCCTGTTGGAACCTGCTAAAGGATGAGGTTTCATCGACGGCTATTGCAGCAAGAGACGGACCATCCACAGCTATATTGCTCAGAGCCGTCGTACAATAATACTGAACGTCGGTATCCGGAGAGTTGAGAAGACTGACTAGTACCGGGATCGCACCCGCATTGACAAGCTGTTGTCGGTTCTCATCTGAGGTGGATCAATGAGGCGGGCATGGAGTCCAAAGGAGCTTGCTTACCAGAATGGGTCATGTTGAGAAGCGCACCAGTAGCATTCCTCTGGACTCGCATGTCCTTCGATCTGGCGAGCCGTGTCAGAGGTACTAGCGCACCCGACTTGGCAATCTTTGTCTTATTGTCGTCTGGACCGTTTGTCGGTCATGAAAATTTGAAACATTTGGGAACAGCCCTCACCATGAGTGGCAAGATTTGTTACACATCCTACTGCATTGCATTGCACTTCCACATTAGGACTGAGCATTTGGCGGATGAGAGGCTCAAGACCACCGAGTTTGACGATGAGAAGCTTGTTGTCAGCTATTTAGGGCGAAGAAGCACATTTGAGCATGAAACAAGCCCCTTCCATTGAACTCACTGTTTACAGCAAGGTTTCCAAGCGCAGCGCTCGCCGCACGCTGCACCTCTGTATCGTGGCTACTCAACAGAAAAAGGATTGGGTCAAGTGTATCTCGAGCAACCGGACGAACTTCCTTCTCAGTAATCTCCGCAAAAGCCAGAGCCGCGCTTCGTTGAAGATCAACATTGTCTGAAAAAGATAACGTTGTCAAGGCAGTGAGTGGCGGACCGGTAAAGAAATTGGTCGTCGTGCGGTCTATTACAATCGTGATTGAACACGGATGAGGGTCAATAAATATGATACCTACTCTCAAGATATTGGAGGAGGTCCGCCACAGCCTCCCTCTCGTTCTCCAGAAGAAGTGGCTCGTAAGTTTGCGACTTGTGTCCTTGGACTATTTTTAAGTTGTATGGTTAGGTGTCCAAGGAGGTCTCCGAGCGGTGGAAAGGTCGTACAGCAATTTTCACAGCAGCTTGTTACGTTACCCATCACTCTGAGCAGTTGTATGGGTGAGAAGGGAAACCGAGCTTGGACGGGCGATGACTGCGGAAGAGAGCAGAGCAGAAGAGAACAGCGACTTCAAAATACCAGTCGAGAAGTGAGGTTCATGCCTTTAGTGATCGTGGGAACATGGCTGACCATGAGCACATGGTCATCACGTGAGATTGCCCTTGGAGTGAAACTGTAATTCTTTGCTAATCTCATTTATCTCTCAATTAACGTGCTTACCAATGCGAATTTGCCAATCACATTAGTCTACCATTGTCCCTGTTCTCAATGCTATATCCTTGTTATATATACTACCATATGTTGCAGCAAGATCTATGCAGTGGTGCTTATCCATGTCTGAGACCCTAGTGATAGTTATTAATAATGCCTCAGGTTCCAAGATCTAGTTATAGATTGAGGCCTTTCTATGGATTTTTTGTCCGCAGAAATCAGAAAGTGTTTGCTCTTATTTCATTCAGTTGTTATTTATATCTTTGTTGTTTTTATTTTCTTTTGCTTGTATGTGGCTACATATATTTGTCTCATCAACTTTGAATGCCTGTCTGCAAAAATTATCAACTGTCTCTGTACTTATGTAAAGTGCCGATTTCCTTGTAGTTTAGGTAATCAACTTGTTTATATTTATATATTTTTGTCTTTCTTTTCTATAGTTTTGCCTGGGTTGCCTGTCCACAAAAATTGTCAACTACCTCTTGTACTTGTGTAAGGTGCCAATTTCCTTGTAGTTTAGGTAATCAACTTATATTCCTGACTCTCTTATGTAAGTAATGAGAGAGAGGTTATGCCTAGTTAAAGGTCTTTTATCTCACTAAAGCATTTGCAGATCACATGTACTCTTAGTTTTTTCTAGAATTCTAACACATTTTAAATTTAAGATTATTATTTTTTAATCTTGTGTAATCTTTTGCTGCCTCTGGCAACCTAGTAAATTTGACTTGCTTGTTTTGCTGCTCTATCAATGCATATATTGATGATGCCCAAAAGTTGCTAGTAGCAGACCAGAGTATAGCTACTAAGCCAAAAAATGCATTGGGCACACTAGATAGTGAGGAATTCTGACTAAGGGCATATGGAGTGGATGATAGTTGGTAAGAACTGCATCTAGGATATAGTTAGTTCTAAGCACATATGCCTTGCCATAGGTGCAAGGCATGTAGAGTACTATAATGCTGAGAGACAATGAGGTAGGAATGTGGTAAGGGAATGTGGCAAGTAGACATGGCAAAAGTAATGTTAGTGGCTTTTAATAAGTGTGTACCAAAAGAAATCTGTTATGTAGAGTGATCAAAGAGAAAAAAAAAACTTGATTCATTTTGCTATTGACAAAAAGTAAGTATTTAAATACAGGTTCACTGTTGCTATTGGGCTAAGCAGTGCCAGAGTGGTGAACTAATAAGAGTGTAAGACAACACTATGAATTAAATTATTTATTACAAAGTCTACAATCTAACTGTCCAACCAAGTTGAGAGGTGGTGCCAAGC
Source organism: Termitomyces sp. T70a (assembly GCA_017657195.1). Lineage (NCBI taxonomy): Eukaryota > Fungi > Basidiomycota > Agaricomycetes > Agaricales > Lyophyllaceae > Termitomyces > Termitomyces sp. T70a. The sequence goes on from JAGGAT010000460.1 coordinate 24,770, forward strand.
AATGTCAGGCACCAAAGTGAGACACCAAGCTCTCTGTCATGGACAGACTTCATCATTCTCAGTCCTTAAGCACTGCCATTGCTTGAAAGCATCAGTTTTAATTGATTGAAGCCATTTATTTCTTGTTATTCTATCTATTATCAGCGCTATCTTTGATGAAAGCAGATCTTTACCATGCATGGCTGTTGGATATTTCTATAATACTTTGATCACATGTGCTAAAGTGCATTTTATTTCTGCAACCTCTGTCCATAACCTGTCTCATGTGCTGTGCTATGCAACTGGTGCACTTAGCTCATAGAGGCTTATCAACATATATTGCTTGTTTTTTCTTGCATGTTCCTTTCCTTGCATTATCTTACTGCACTATCTTTGTTTGTCTGCCACACTAGCCTTGGTTTCTCTGCTATTTTCTTTGCATGCATTTTGAGCTTTTCAGCTCCAGTCTTGCCTTTGCTTGTGCCACTCTTCAATTCACCTATATATATATTGCTAGGCAAATGTTTAGTGAGATATACACATACAAATGACAATGTCATTTTTTTTGAAGAGCTTGTTTCAAACAGTAAAAATCAGTAAAAACAACTAATATGAAAATTTGTTCCAAATTTGTTGATCTTTGTTTTCTAATTGAACTGTAAAATAAAGTGCTTATGCTTGATTTTTTTATGTAGAACATCAAATTGAAATAAGCATATTATTCTGCTTAATTAAAACTAGAAAAAGGAATGCACCACTATACTAGCTCAAAAAACTACTCAATATTAGGCTTTTTTAAAAAGATTCGCATAGTGTGCAACAATTACCTAAGCAAAAAAATCAACAAAAATCACATAATCTACAGCTGCATCCTGGCTTCACAATGATGTATGAATCATGTGATTTGAACAAAAATTGCTGATCAATAAACCAAACAAAATATTTTATCATTGAAGCAGTTTTTTGACTTATTTCAATTTTCTTATTTTCTCATCATTTTTCAGCAAAAGAAAATGGGAATGAACACCTTGTGGGAAGTATAAACAATGTCATATGACCTTGTTTGTATTAATTTGATGTATTTAACTTTGTTCAATCACCTTCTTGATACTCTACTACTATTATGTAATTTATCTATGCCGCTAATCACTTTTCTGTTGCTTCTCTCCTTGATGAAGAATATTCTCATCAAGCAAAAACTGGCTTGGGAAAGGGCACTGTAGAAAGAATCAGCAAAGAACTGGAGAACAACAAAGAGAATCATTAGGTCATTCTTTCAAGCTTATAGCATATGACAAACAATCTATTATTTGCTAAATTACTACTGAAAAGCTGAATAATGTTGTTTAAGCCACACAGTTCATCAATTCTATTATCTCTGATCCTGTTAATCCTCAGACAATTAGAAATGCATTGAAGAAGGCAGGCTTTTGCTCAGTAGTATGAGGCAGACTTGAGTGCTGAACTATGTGTACTCAAGGGTCAAGTGCTCTAGGATGTTGTCTAGAGCACAAGGCATTGAAATGGACAAGTCCAGAATTAAACAGCATATTCTGGGGTTAAGGAAGTTGAGTTAAGTGAAAGTCAAGTCAGGACAGAGTTTCTTGATGAGACCAGAATTTGTTTAAGTTGTGCAGTGCATGCCAAACAAGTATTGATTGAGGCAAGCATAGAAGAAATGAGAGAAAACAAGCATGAGAAGAAAACACAACAAGTTATTGGTAATATTGAGACTAAAGTACATCTAAGCTACCTATAGTCATTATATAGAGATAGTTGGAGGTCCTCAGAGAGGCTTCTAGAGGAGGGTTCTATAAGGAAAATGCTTGATGTCTGTGGAACTCCTTTCACAGAGCCAGCAAGTGCCAGTGACAAGTAGGAGTTGAGCAAGTATAGAGGCAGGCAAGAGTCAGACAAGGGACCAGCAAGGCTAACCAAGTGGTTAGATATTGCTAAAGATCTTACAATTGAGTTGGTGGATAGGCCAGTGTCAGGTTCCACTGACCTGGGGGCTTTTCCTAGTAAGCAAGACCTTACAAGGCACAAGCAAGTGCTGAACTATGTAGATGCAGCATTGAAAGCTCTGGGATGTGTTCCAGGGCACAAGACAACAGAGAGAGCAAGTTCTGGAGTTACAGGGCTTGCTCTGGGTTTGAGCTGGGGGCTGGAAGTTGAGTTGATGGAGGGGTTCCAGTGACAAGATGAAGTTGGAGGTGCTAAAGTTTAGTGCATGCCAGTCAATGAGGTGCATGCCAGAAAATAAGCCAAGGCAAGCACAAAGGAGACTAAACAAGCATGAGACAAAATCAGACAGAGGTTTTTAGCAGACAGAGACACTAGTTGTTATTGTTAATATTGAGACTAAGGTATATGGGAGCTACCTATGGTCTTGATATACTATGGGCAGAAGGGGTGTGGTCTGAAAAGAGTGCTGGGGCAAATTCTATGGGTGGCAGCAGGGTGGAGGGCAGCTGTATTGAGGAGATTGTGTGGGTGGACTGCAAGATCAATAGTGATTCAAGCATTTGGTGATTGGCATGATGCATAATGGCCAAGCGACCTGTGTGGGTTTCAAGTGATCCACCTGTGGGCCAGGGGGTTCTTGTAGTGGTCCCAGGGTGATGCATGATGTTCTGGGATGATGCGTGATGGCTCGGGAGAGGGTGTGATGGCCTAGAATGATGTGTGATGGCTCAGGGGAGTACATGATAGCCCAGGATAATGTGTGATGGCTTGGGGGAGTGCATGATAGCTTGGGGGAGTGTGTGATGGCTCAGGCTGTGGGTGGGGCATATGAAGGGGCATGGAAGATGGGCATGGGGGAGCCCAGGATGGTGGAGAGGGGTGCCAGAGTGTGCAGGTCATGACAGCCAGGAAAACACTGCTATTGTTCAGCTTGGAGATATTTTATCCACAGGCTGCCTTTATATACTATATTAGTGGCTGTGCTATTACTAATACTAATCAAGCCCTAGTATGTAATGGAGTATGACTAACAATAATTGATGCTGAGTAAAGTCTATGCATATAACTCATTAAGGCTAACTATTAGAAGACAGAAGGGGATAGGGCAGGCCAAGCAGTCATTTGAATGTGCTAAAAATAGGTATGTTAATGAGCTCCTGGTTTGGCTCAACATATTTTAAGCTTTTTATGCACCATTTAGCACTAGCCCAAGGCAGCAGGACTCCAGCACTCACCTATGAACAAGTCTTGTATGTAGCAACATTGCGTTCTTGCAGCCAAGTACAACTCTTATGAGCAATGGTAAGATACCTACGTGCCAGCTAGCCTTGCTGCCCACTCCATAGCAGGTCATGGGCATCACTGGCTCACTGGCTTCCTTTTCCATAAGGTGCACTCTCACCAGCTCCAAACTTGACATGTCTTGATCACATGATGCTGTTAAAGATAGGCAAAGCACAGGGGACAGTAACTGTCACTAAAGCTGAAGTCCAAAGTTAGAAAGAGTATATTGAGCAAAGTAAAGTACTAACCTGAAGTCCAAAGTCAGAAAGAGTAAGGACTTCAGGTGATCTATTTACAGTTTATATACTGCTAGAAAGCTATGTACATGTGAATAAAGAATAATCACATGTGGTAAGCATGTGATAGAATAGAATCACATGGAGAATACATGTGATAGAAAGAAATCATGTGAAGAATGCATGTGATAGAATGAACTTGGAGTAGAATGATCATCATCATAGTGGAATGCAACAGGCAATTTCAACAGATGCATCACACCCTCTATTTGCATGTGCTGCTGATGAGCCCCCAGTTTAGCCCCACGCATTTTAAGCCTTTAACGCACTAATACTGACCCAAGGTGGCAAGACTCCAGCAGCCCCCTACGAGCAAGTCCCCGTTGCAGCACCGACGCATCCTTGCAGCCAGCTACAACACCTACAGGCAACGGTAAAACCACTCACGTGACAGTTAGCCTTGCCGCCTGCTCCCCGGGAAGTCATGGACATCACCAGCTCGCAGGCTCTCCTCCACACGAGGAGTATCCCACTACCTCCAAACTTGACGCGTCCCGGTCACGTGACGCATTGCGACCCCTACCCACACGTGCCGCTCCCACTGGATGATTAATGAAAACCACGCCATCACTCCTGCATACAGGCTCCACACTCCGCCGGCATTCTCCGCTACCACCGGCAACTCACCGCTGGCTTGGCCTTCCTCTTCGAGTCAGAATATGTCCATATTTGACTCAATGATGACAGATGAACAACAGCTGACACTTTCAGTCACCACCGCCACACGCCACA
>JAGGAT010000461.1:0-29007 GCA_017657195.1 Termitomyces sp. T70a
GCCACCTTCTTCAATCTCATACCATGAACATACACATACTCTTGCAACTTATACCCTTTATCAGATCCCTATTAAACAGGAGGATACCAGATATAGAAGAAGCAGAGACAGAATATAGAAGGCTGGAATTATTGGTGGAGTGGCAACCAAATGCAGGGTCAATGCTTCTGAATGTGAGCAACTAATATTATATCATAAATATTTAGGCCATAAACTGTCAAACAGTCTACGTCTGTTGCAACGTTGGTGTCATTTGGGTCCTACACCCTACACTGTATCGATGTTTATGTATCCACAGAATCTCTATAGCCTTCCTAACAATTTCTGATGGAATTTGCAAAGTCGACTCAACCATAACCAAAATTTTTATATTCTACTCATGTTCAATCACGTCATTGGCCGCTGCACTTTCCTTCTTCATCAGTCAGATGAACCCGTCATTATTTCTCGTGAGTCTACCACATCCCCGATTTTTTTTTTCAATTTTATGTGTAACAGAGGTACTGCGAAAATACAACAGGTGCAATGTTCATCTCTTTTATTTTCTTTCTTCCTTTGTTCTCTGTAAGTTCATCTATTGTCACGTTATTCCTCGCATTCGCATAATTTGTCGTGTGCAATGCCTACTTTCATCATTTTATTCGTTTTATCGCTACTCGGCTTCTTCGTCATACACATATGTTCTCGCACTTATTTACGACTACGACGTACGTAGAACTATTTATTTGTAATACATAAATATGCGTATGCGTATTCGCTTCTAAATTGCCTCGCAAAGAATATATATATATATATAGATCTCGGATACGCCGTGCTTGCAACGGCCCATACAAGCAGGTATCTCTGTCATAAGCCTTAACCAAACTCCTAACCAAACCTAACCAAATCCTAACTGCTTAACATAAGAGCCATAGACAGGTCATAGGCTTGTTAACTATTTTTACTGTAATTGCAGCCATTGTCTATTGGTTATAGTGCTTATATATATCCATCAACTTACTACAAGAATTTGTGGGTTCAATCCTTCTTTGCTCTCTTTTTAGGATACTAACACATTACTGTAATTACAGAGGATAATGCACCATCGTTGTACTGTAGTTACACAGAATAATGCCCTCTGTCAGGATCAGGTGAAAGCTGGTCTTTTTTTTCGCGATTATTTTGGATGAAAGTCAGGATTTTTTCGCACGCGCTTTTTTGCCGATAAGAACTGGGAAAATGAAACCACTTCGAACACCTTCCATTTTGTCAAAACGCGGTAAGCGGATGTTAAATGCAAATACACTGGCGCTGCCGAAACGGCTGGCCCTCCGAAAAGACTCTTTTCTTGTTCTGACCATACTCGGTTAATAGATCTGAGATATACGTGAAGAATTTCTGAGCGGGTAGTCGGACGCCGGTCATTCATGCATCAACAGACAATTCTTCCCGATGTCGTATCAAGGACTCCCGGCGGCTAAGGGAGACTGCCGCAATTATCCCGATTAATGTCAAGTGCAAAGCTTTTTTATCTTTACATATCGGATCGATATGTGAAGAAAAAGATTTGCCGTGCTATTTTCGTCAAAGTTCGTGTACTATCACATAGATCACAATCCCAACACCCGGCAATCGGTTTTATCTCTCACTTGCAATTTCGTCATACAGCAGGAGGAGGTCTCCGGAAACATCATACAATAACATGACCCTCTATTATTTGTGGGCCTGAAATTCCAACAAAGGTCACATTGCGTGAGAACCTGTGTGGGTATAGAAACTCGTTGATCAATTCTCATCTCGTGGCCGTTAAAGTTTGTTTCAGGGAGAAAATTCTTCCGCGGCCCACATCTGTGGGAGCCTTGGCAAAGTGATTTTCCAGTAAAGCCTATGTACAAGGAGTCGATCAGGTTTTCCATCCATGATCGCGATTTGCGGCATTGCGGGCCACTTCCGACTGAGAAGCGATTTTTAAAGTTAACGTTCCGTCTCGGTACTGTAGCTTGCCCAGGATCGGCCATATCCATGGTCCACCATCAACGGCAATTCGCCATTCTTTGGGAATTCCAAGGCCAAGGTGTCGTAATGAATCGAATGTCTGGGGCATTCACCACTCTTTCAAGATCGTGTCCAGATGATCCGGTACCAAAGAATACCCGTCCCGACGGAAATTGCGAGTTGTGGGTGTTAGGGGGCCGAGGGAACGAAGGTTCATTGTCTGAGTGGCTATGGGTCCTCAGTTCAGTCTATAAGGTTATTCGACCATTGAGTTGTTTCACATTGTAAGAAACGTGACTTGCCTGGCAAATGACACGGAAAATTCAAGGTGCTGTGAACAAGCTGTCTTGATGCGCGAGTTTGATGGCAAGCTTTGTCCCACCAGCTAAACAGAACTCATAAATACGACAGCACAATCGGGTGATAGTATAGGTTCGTCAAATGTTTGTTGTCAAGATTGGCCGTTGCATACGTGATGAACCAACCCAACTAGTAAGTTTACAGAAGGATCATATTGATGTCTTTCAAACTCGATACCTGACTGAGGTCTAGAACAGACTTTCAGCAGTCTTCGAAAACACAGAGTGATAAAGCACACAAGATACATCCAACGCTTAGGTTCAGCAAGCCGCGTCAGTCGCAGAAGAAAAGAAGCACACGACTATCGCGTCTTTACGCTCATAGCGGAGGCATTGAACTACCAAGTGATCGCTTGGAATTCGATTTGTAGGATGTGCTGCACAAGTAGTACAAAGTGATACCTTCTACTAGCAATCGGTCGTGGGTCTGTAAAAGGAATAGCCGTAACAATGTCTTGATTCGTATATATGACTGAGGTTATTGTGGAAGAGGAGGGGAAAGATCTTCTGCTTATATATGCCGAAGAAGCTCAAAAAGTTGAGGTCATAGTCTGCGAAGAAAAACGGCGCAAAGTTTGTTCGTCGGCCGGATTTCGTCGAGGGATAGAGACATTTTGAAGATATTCCAATGGTACAAGAGACGTTTGCTGAGTTGGAGACCCACCATTTCGCGAGCTCTCAGAAGACAACGAATCCTCTCCGAAGTCGTCAGATAAGTGGAATAGGAGGGTGGAACAATTGAGAGGGGACGAGTTCCGAGGTCGAGTGTTTCGAAATAGAGTCTCATCGTACTCAAAGTATGAGCCTGAGGATTCAGGAAGGCTGGTGATATCTGTTGGAGGTGTTGTTTTTTCGCCAGAGTTGCGATGGTCGCGACGTATTTTTCCTGCCCGTGCACTTCTAAAGAGACCTTCGGGCACAGGAGTGTCTCCAATGCCCTGTATTTCATCGATAGTTCCAAGCTCATCAAGTCGTTGCTGGCTAAAATAAGCCGCTGATGATATGATGAGCGAAACTGATAAAGGAACTTCTTTATGGGTCGAAACCTACTCAGATGCCACTTCCGTACGGTTCCCCGAGGAGAATCCGATGGAAGGGTTACATGGACACTATAAGTTTGCTTTACCAAGCGTTCTGGTTGAATTGACAGATAACCCGACACGTGCATTGTTGGTTCTCGTTTCCTGAAAGCAAGTCAGAATTGGACCTGCCAGATGCTGAGAGGCTAACCGCATCATTTGTGCCCACGGTGTTACAGGGTTCACGAGGTCCTCCCTAAAGTTAGGATCTTTTTGATTGTAGAAGAGAAAGTCCTAACGAAATGTAAGGGGGACAGATATGACTTAAGTCAAAGAATCCCGCACATCCCGTACACCTACCGCGCTCAATGAGGAGACGTCAAAAGTTCCGTTGGAGATATGGATACATACGACTTGGGCCCCATCCCATCCCATCAGTCCTATACCATAAAGGGCACAGATTATTTTCATGTTTCACATAGGAAGTTGGGTTCTCTGACCATCTTTCCATCCCTAATCCAGTGGGCTCCGTATTTGCTCCACGTTCTTCCCTATAGTAAGCCATTAGCTCCAATCTACAGTTTTCGATGCCCGATGTGAAATTTTTACCGACCAAACATAGACATTACCCGAGCTTATTGCCCTCCGTTCTTCAGCATCGAGACGTCGAGTGATTAGAGCCAAACGCTTTGTGGAGACCGCATAGAAGACGTGGAGGGCATCACGTACAGACCGGATGCGGACATTTTGCAATGTGGGCTTTTGCATGGACATGGATGAAAGCGGAAGGGTGTAAAAATGCGCGGAATCATCCATCAGCTTGATATGAGAGGGTCAAATGTGTATGGTGTACGGAGTCAGTCAAGGAAAGGCTTGTGAATGAAAAAGATCAGAGTCAAGTTTAGATATGGCGCGTTACGAGGCAGGCCACATGTATTCCACCTGCAATGGCAGGGACTTCAACGTAAAAAGAATGATAGAACTTTCTCTCGTTCTCTTGACCCATATGTCCTTTCCAGCAAGCAGAAGCGCTAGCGTCAAGGTGATTGATGATCTCATGCGGCAACATGGTGGCAGGATTAAAGTTTGTTTGTTCCTGCCGCTGAGATTGATTTTACCGTCAGAGTTTATCTAAAAATCAGCAATCTCCTGAGAGAAAAACTGTAAATGAACTATAAACCCAAACGTTCTCACTGTGGAAATATTGAAAAGATAAAACGAAAGAAAAAGAACAAGAAACCCAGATGGTTGTTGAGGCTCGGTTAATCTGTACTAGAAACTGAGATCTGTTATGATCGGATGGAGACTGGTCACTCAGCATCCCTTCGAAACCAAAAAGCGAGACATTATAGTAATCATTAGTAATCATGTCATGACAAGGGTTTCGTTAGTCGTGTTCCAGTATGAGAATCATACTTTGAATGCGAGGTAGGACTGAGAGTTGAGGGAATGATTTGGGCCTTCAAACTACCTATCTGACAGTGGGTCCTCGATAAAAATGCCAGCACCTGATCACAAAGAATGTTCCTGTAAGCGAGCTTCAAGATGATCCGAGGAAAATATCGAGGGTGAATCTAAGTATGGTTGCATATCTCTTGCTTTAGGCATTACATGTCCGTGGTCCTGAGATCTTGCCCCGAGGTACCCATACCTAATTCAGTCCTCTCTATATAGAAGTTTTTGAGTTTTACTATTCAAAACTCACCACAGATCTATTTTGGCCTAGATACACGAATGTGAACTTTCAATTGGGGTTTCTTTCGACCACAAGTCAGCGAAGCAAGGATACTTGACAACCTGGGCTGGTACTTCTATAATTCAAACACATGGGAACCGGGGACCCTACTGCCCTTACTGGAGCTTATCAGTCGATGCACAGTTGATCAATTGAAGGCTGCAATCGAGCCGAAAACCCGTCACTTGGTCAGCTAAGAAGGTCAATCTTAACTTTGAACTTGAGGGTTCTTACATTTATATCCTTGTAAGTACCGAGGACGTTGGAAAGTTAGCTTCCAAGTAACTTCTTATAGATAAAACCCTCTGCTTGTAGCACTAACAGATGATGCCGACTAGGAAGATGCCGGGTCTTGAGCGGACATCGGTATGTGCAACCTTCTCGGATTAAATTCACGTTGAGTGTGCCGTAAAAGGATGACAGACATCAAGCATGGATAGTATGTAAGATATGCTCCACGGTCACTGAGAAGTGGTCTCAGCAGTTCTCTTAGTATTCTTGAGAGTTTCTCGAGTCAAATTTTATTTGATAATAGTTCAGCAATGTTTGCTGGTACTTAACACATCTTACTCCATGACTGCAAGCAAATCGCGGGAGAGGGGGGCGGGGGGGGGACAAGTCTATTGCTGGAGTGGCGATAGAAGCTGACACTTCGTGAAACGTGGGTGGGATTCAAACTATATCAGTGAGAATCTACATATATAGGATGCAAGTCCGTATGTGAAACATAATTCAATTCGGAATGAAACACCATAACGGCACTTCACTAGATGTACTGGAATGATAAAAGTGAAATCTTCAGCTATCAATTTAAGGGTCCTCACCTGCTAGTGGTAAGACTGTTATGGGAAAGTCTGCCTGAAATTCTGCGTAATGTCCAATTAAGAACCCTCATGCAGGGTTTTTCTTTTGGGGCAAATGGAACGGCGGTCTCCGAAGCCCCGATGGTGGACTACAACGTTGATTGACATCTAAATTGAGGGACACATGCTGGTCATACCTGTATTCCATCACCTAGTATGTACTTGGAGCTTGCGTTGTGTACCAAGGCCTGGAGGGGCACGGCCACGCGGACAAAGAAACCTCTGGCGCCACCTTCCTCATATATGTAACCCCATGTTGCCTCAGCAATGACGAGGATAAAAATGAGGATTCGTACCTTCTTTTGCAACTTCTGCTTCCTTATGGAATTCCCACATATTGGTTTCAACATATGCAATGTAACAACTCTTTCTTTTTGTTTTTTATTTCCCTTCCAATTCGTACGGTACAGCACGTATATCTGCCAAAACAGTCTACCAGCAATGATTAATGAGGGCCAAGTCTGCAGAATTAGCAAAACATACTCTATTCAACGCCTTCTTTGTCGAGGTACTATTTCGTACCCTCGACAAGGCGACAGCTGAAAGGTTTACACCGCAGCATTACGATAATCAAATCGGGTTCAGTGGAAAACCCCACGGGACGAAGAACGTGTCAGTACTTGGCCAAATAATAGCCTGGGACTGGTTCGGCAGCTGATGATAAGGAAGCGAAGAACCCTAAAGCTATGCTTTGTTAATAATCTTAATCTATCTTCTATATATTAATATATTATGATTTTCTATATAGAATGGGACGACGCGTGTGAACTTTTTCTTCTTTGGGATCGCGTGCTTCCATTTGATCATTTTCGGCTCTCCCCTCTACTGTTCCAGCTCGCTGGATGAAGTGAAGGCAAAAGTTTGATCAAGATGGAAGGAGGAATAGCGCAAACAATGCATGGATGCGGCAGAGGAGGAGTGATTGTGGTGACCAGCGTGACACGCAGAGGCTCCGAAAATGCTCCTTACCATTTATGAGCACATGTGCATCAATCATATGATCTCGTTTTTGTCTTTCTGTTGTAACAACCACTCTACTCTCTGCTCTGATTATGTAGGGATGCCCACTGACCTATAGTTTCTGATGGACTTTCAGAGATTTTGCCGCTACCATGTATGTTCCTCTTATATATGATTTGTGTACTGAAATATGCTTTCAGATTCACCCACCTATTATGCCAATCTTAATTTTTCCTAAAGATTTACTGGCTTTTGGGCTTGGTGTGTAAGTCATACTGATAGTTGAAGAAATAACATGGACTAATATGCATAGATTTTTTAGCATTTGCTAGACTTGAGTAGTAGCTGTATTTGTGAAATGTTGTATATATGTAATATATCATTAAATCATAGAATTTTGATGTAAGCTTGTTGCTTACAGTGTGAAGACATGCAAAGACATGGACTATAACATCTGTTGGATGTGTCTATTAGACACTCTACCAATCAACCAATTGTATCATGATTACATAGTTTTTGACAGTTTGTCTAAACTCTAAATTGCTATGACAATTGTGGTCAAGTCTAGACATTTACTCTTTAAAACAAGGCTCCAAGTGAAAATGAGGTTAGGTGAAGGCTTAGATGTGAAGGCACCAACAAGCTACAAGTCTCATACTGAAGTCACAGAGCATAGCTTCTAAAAAACTGCAGTACATCATGCAATTGAATGCTAAAAAGTACAATAATCAGTCTTAATTGGGCAGCTGTTTCTTATGACTAAGTAGTTTTTTTTTGTAAACAAATGTATACAGCTTTTTAAAGAACTTGGAATACTTGCAGCTTCTTTTTCCTTGAAATGCTAAATCTAAACAAATTTAATTAGCTTGCCTATTTTTTGTTTTCTTCACCTAAAATTTATTTCATAGTGATCAGCATAAGAATTTGCAGCTCATAGTACCAATTTCTATGCTTAGCAATTGCAGCCACTTTACTCTTACTCATATGTATTAATGTGCTCTATGTTTCATTTATTGTGATAGCTAGCACACATTTATATAGAATGTGATAATATTTGGAAACTTTTGCTACTGACTAAAAAGTGGACAGTGACCAGGAACCTTGTAAGGTAAAAATTTGTTAGCCTGGCAAAGAAGAAGAGGTGAATATTGGCTGGAGTGTGTGTAGTTACTTGCTGTGTATTGCAAGAACAATTTCTCTTTTGCATGACTACTGGGTTTGCTGCTGCATTCATGGCTGCTTTAGCTTGTTAATTTTCAGTATTTAACATTCAAAAAGCTATACTAAACAACATATATAAGATCTATTAGAAATAAGTTTTAAAAAACATGATTACAGTTACAACTGACTCAAATTCTAAAGTTTCCCCCAACTTTGGCTTAAACAAACTTAGAGATAAGACATGGTGAGGCATGGAAAGAATGATATGTTTCAAGAGAAAGCAGCAAATAATTGTGAACTCCATGAGGTTGATCCTATTGACCCAGTTTTTCTGGTTCAGATTGACAACAATCCAGAGTATTTGGCCAATATTACAGTTAGCCTGCTCAATCTGTCCATTTATTTGAGAATGAAAGAGTATGAATATTAGAAGCTTTTCTTCTAAGATCTCATAAAGTTCACACTGTAAGGAGACTGGTCTCCAAACCACATCCAACTCTATTCTGAGCTTAAGCTTAGTCTGATAACATGCCCACTCTTAGCACATCCAAATAACTGCTTGGCCTGCCCTATTTTCTTCTGTCTTCTAGTAGTCAGCCTTGATAAGTTATATGCATGGATCTTACTCAGCATCAATTATATTCCATTATGACCTGGAGACCAATTAGTAAACAGTATTAGTAATAGCATAGCCACCAATATAGTATATAAAGGCAGTCTGTGAAAGAATATTCCTAGGCTGAACAATAGCAGTGTTCTCCTAACCTATCCACTGACCCAACTGTAAGCTCTCTAGTGATATCTGACTGCTCAGTTAGCCTTGCCAGTCTCTTGTCTGACTCTTGCCTACCTCTACACTTAATTGACTCCACTTATTACTGGCACTTGTTGGCTCTGTAGGCTCTGTGGAAGGAGTTCTGCAGATGTTGAGTGTTCCTCTTACACACACCACCATTTGTGTCATGACCCTTCCACACCACAAATTACATGCCATAACTACTCACATAATCTCTCTAACCTCCCTCCCATCCTTGCTCTGGAGACTGCCTAACCCACTTAGCAGAGCCAACTCAAGACACCATTAGAAGCTGGCCTGTGCTACTAATCATCTCTGACACCCAAAGAAATCACCCAATTAGATCTGACACCTAATATTCAGTATTCTGACTGATTGGCTCTGACACCTGTCATCAATATGCTGCCACCACCATCAATGCCACCACCCACCATCAGTATTCTGGCACCTCCACTCCAATGGAATCCTGACACCTGCACAATACACCACTCAAACCCAGCCACTTTGGAGCTCTAGACCTGACTCATTCCACCCCACACCCCTACTGGAATACTTAACCAGTAGATATTTACTCATTATGGTAGCCTTGATATTGATTAACTGTTGTCCCATATTGCCTTGAATTGCCTGTGATCTCTGTCCATTAGCTAGTTCTCCTCTCCAATCTTATTCTTGCACTTTTTCTGTTTTGGCCTCTCAATCTCTCTAAGAACTCTTGATTTCTCTTCAACTCATTTCTTGGTTTTTCTCTCAGTCTCTCTCAGTCATCTTAGCTTCTTTTGCTCTTGTTCAACTTGCTCCAGAACCTTACACCAGTGCCCATGCTTCTTGGCTTCACTCCTAGAACTAGCTCACTAAGTTCCTGGAGACTTCTCCACTCCATCATAAAACTCTGGACTTTATCCTGTGAGCCCAGTAGGTTCAGGATTGTCCTGCAGATGTCAAGTCCACCTAGTAAGGATTCACTTGCAGCAGGAAGCTCCTGTTGTTAGCAGAGCTTAACAATTTAGTTATAAGCTCTAAGTTATTGTTGCTCACAATGGAGCTAGGCAGGCTATGTATTCTCACTATTAGTCATAAAGCATTGGTTTTTGTTAAGTTCCATGTGTTGCTTCTGCAACTGTATATGGCAATGAATAACATATTAATTCCTAATCATGCAACTCTGGAGCCATATGACTTTGGCACATCTGATGACTATGAATGGTTCATTGTAATGGCTAGTCCTGTTATGCTCAGCCCATCACATCATCTTAACTATTCAATAATTATTATTATGCCTATTTAGTGTGAAGTTACATTTACCATGTGTTATATTTTTTTAAGTCAATCTGCATTGACTTTTGCTATGGCAAGCAACTGAACTTCATAAAAGAAGTTCACACCATCAACTGATTGTATCACAATGTTAATTGCCTAACATTAGACAATCACACAGGCATAGCGATGTTCATGGAACAGAGAGTCTCCAGGACTGATTCTGGAAGCTTGCTGAGTGGAGCACTCCAGAGCACTCTACAGAGAGTAGGTAATGATGCCACATCATATAGTGCTGTGGGTGTTGGAGGCAGAGGAATGCCAGAATGTCTGTTCTTAGCAACTCCAATGAGACCATCCAGAGATAGTCAATTATTAGTACAAGGCAGAGAGACCAGCTCAGTTACCTTCAGTACTAGATGAAGAATGAATTAGCCAAGGTTCCATGAGAGCTTAGAAAGTGGAGCTGGTGCATCTTAATGCATCCCAATAGGTGTGCAGGGTGCCCATGGGGAACCCTTCCAGCCACATCACAGGCTGGTCCATTATCAGGACCAGGGCAGAGGACAGGGTTCTCAACCTATATTGAGACAATCCCTGAAAATGCACCTGACACCTCAGATACAGACCAAGAGACTAGTCTGAATAAAGCACTCAACTGGAAAGTGATTGAATTCTGAAGGAATTATGAGGAGGTTCCTAGAGCCTTCACTAAATAGCACTTAGCTGCTCAAGTAATTGAGCATATTACTATACAGTGAAGCCTGGGGGATAATATTAGTCCCAGAGTGCTGAAAGAGTTTATCAAACTCTATATCAACTTTTTGGACTAGGAGGTAAAGGAATACTTCCAAAGAAAACAGCAGTGATGATTACAGGTATCTTCAGCCTGGCCATGGCTGATTTCAAAGGCTAATGAGTCACTGTTGTTGTTTCCAGTGGATGAAGCATTCACATTGCTTCAGGCTCCTCAGCAGCCTGGAGAGACACCATAGAACCCCAACAGGCTACAATGGAGCATCAGAGAAGAGCAGCAGTAGGTGCAATTATACCTAATAAGGCCACTTTAAAAATCTGCCTTTATAGTAGATCCCAATTGCAGCACAGTATGCTGTGATAGTCCACAGTGATGGAGTTTGACTTGGGATGACTGGGTCATCCTTCAGTAATTCTGGAATAGAGACATAAAGGACTATGAACAGTCCTTTATTGATAACTAAGATATCATGTTTCATGGAAACACTGCTGTCAATATGTGATAGACTGAAGGAGTTTGGATGAAAACCCCCACAATTGTTAAACAGAAACAGGATGAGGTCCTGCTCAGAGACACAGATGCTCAGAGAAGATATCTTTCTCCTCCTGTGTAGGCCATGTATGGCCCATTCATGCATGCAGGGAATGATGGTGAAGGATGCCCAATATAGGCTATCCAATAACCCTCATACCCCCCTGCTAGTATGACTGCACAGAAACTAAGGAGATTTAGTATGCCTCCTCAACACTGAGGGCAGTTGGCCACTTCTGGAGTGGAGAAAGCTCACAAGTTTCATTGGCAAACAATGCATGACCATTTGTGCACAATAATCAAACAGCTTCTAGTTGTACAAGTAATAGTACCTGAAGGGTAAAACCAAAGCAACCTGAATCACTAAAGGTAGTAACCCCTTATTCAGGATCCTCCAAGTTTAGTGAACTTGAAGATTGGCTGATGAGCATATGCATAAACTATGCCATAGCTTACTTGGAGCAGAGAGAATTGAGAACAACAGAAAGTTCTTGCTTTGATGAATTATTTGAGTGCCTCAGATTGTTATACATGGGATTGTTATACACAGACTAGATTTTCTATGACAAATGAAAGACCAATGTAGGTAGTCTAAGCAAAAAGGGTGAAGTGAATGTACTGTGTGTCTGTCTGTGATGCGTAGCGTTGCAAATTGATATAATGGCTAATAATCTGAAAGTGTCAGACTGTAAGGGCGACCTTTGAAAGAAAAGAGATAGATTGAACAGAGACTAAGAGACAACAAGTGCATAAATCATATGAGACCATAGTATGACAGAGATTCAGGTAATATTAAGACTACTGTAACAAGGCACTACCTATGGGTTAAATACTTGGTATAGATGAGGTCTAGGACCAGTTCAAAAGAGTTAGCTTGGTATAGTGTATTGCATGGGCAGATGCAGAGATGTTGACTGAAGCCAGTGCATGAGACTGTATACTCAGGTCACCACTGAGGTGGACTGGCTGAGGCACTGAATTGTGAGTGGCATGTGGGATGCATGATATCTGGCAAGTGTTGGGGTTGGTCAGCTGAGTGCTGAGCAGCAATGGTGGGTTGATCAGATGGGGCTGAATACAGTGCAGGCACTAGGGTTGATTGTGTGATGTGCCAGGGCTGATTGTGTGGTGTGCTGGAGGATGCCAAGGCTGATCAGCATAGTATTGGGTCAGTCCCTTGGTCTGTTGATGAGGCTCTGGTGTTAAGTGGGTGTTTTAGGGGTGTTGTTAGGCTGTTTTGGGGTTGGGGTTGGAGCAGGTTGTGGCAGGGGTGGGGCTTAGTACTATTATTAGCATGCAAGAGAATGGAAGCAAAGACATATGCATAGATGCTGTTGAGGATTAGGACATCTTTCAGCTTTTCAGTTCATTAAGTGAAGTTCCCATCTGCTTGACTATATTTCAGCCCATCCTAGGGTTGTAAGAATTACTTGAAAGGATAGTGGAGGAGGAAGTAGGAGACATGATAAATGGAGGAATATGCTGATAAGCAAAGAAGACACAGAAGTAAGATATGTGACACAATGCATCAAGACAGGTCTATGTAATCTGGACTCAGAAGTCTGGTCAATATGTTTCAGAGAAGTGTTGAACAACAATAGCCTATAATTTGTTGGAGTTCAGACCTTAACTTGGAGCCTATACAAAGATATTAATACTAATGCCTCAGTCTTATATAAGTGACTATATTAAACTGTACCTATACAAAGATATTAGTATTAATACTGCAATAATATAGTTAGTGGTAAGTTTGTAATGTAGTGTTATAGTAGGCTCATCCTCAGTCTCATAAAAGTGACTAAAAATGTCATATCTACATGTTCAAATATATATATTTATTTCTTCATTGTTGAAGTATGAAAGCGCATAGTGCCTTGGCCATTACAGTATGAAGAGTAGTTCCTGGCCCAGCATATCAAGTGTTTTGTCATAGTAACATTATAATGTTCCAATAGTTGCTATCTAAGCTGTGGCATGAAAGGGCACCATAAATCTAATAATAGACACTACTTTGCAGCTCACCTCAGACCAAATAACTATACTGTTTTTGATTGCAACCATCCAGATATCAACAACTGAAAACTACAGCTACTGCCTGTTATAACATCTAAAGAAAAATTGCACATACTCATTGGCTCAGAAGATCAGACTTCTTATAAGCAAAATTGCAAGGCTACAGATCTTAGCAAACCAGTCTACTTAGTGGTCTTGTTCCTGAACTTTCAATTCCAGTTTCCTGTTATTTTTTTCTGACTTAATGCATTTGCCTTGCCTCAATATTCTAGAATTGCTTATTTCTTTCTGACATAGAATACTCAAATGTTTAAATAATAATAATTAAGAATGGATAACTCTGATTGAAGATGTTTGGACCAATTATGAAAGGCTTGTACAGAATGCCACTCAATGTTTTCCATCATCCTTTTACCAAGCACCTTATACCACTGCAAAAAAGATTTCTAGTGGTTTCTCTATATACATTGGACTTGTTCCAGCTTTTTTCAAGTAATTCTTCCTCATAAATACTGGCAAAACTTCTGCAAGCCTATTGCTGCAATCCAAATCTTTCCTTAGCACTGCATTGCTAGACATTAGATTGCTTTAGGGTATTCCCTACTTATTCAATTCACTGAGGAGCTTTGAAGTTCTATACTATCAGTAGCAAGTTGATCAACTTCATGTTGCCATTTCAACTTATACACTAAATTATCTGGCACCTGAAACACTCTGAGTAGGACTTGAAGTATATTATTCTCAATATACAATAGAGCATACTATTAGTAATCTGAAAAAAAAAGATCCTCAGCCTTCAAATTTATTTGCCAATCTTGCTCAACATGCTTTGCTTCCATGTCAAATTGTTGCTCCTGTAAATCTATGTCTAGACCTTGGGGCTATGATCTTCAAATCACAACCCACTACTTAGCAGCTTTCACATGACAAGTCACTTCTGTTATTCTGTTGAGATAGATATTTTTGCAAGCTTTCCACTGGTCCAGAATTAGCTGTGATATTAGAATCTTCTATCAGACAATCTAGTTGTGTGCATTTGCCAAAGATTGTATGGAATATTTAACGATAAAAAGTTAGCGGGTAATCCTTGAATCACTCATAATGTCAAAGTGAGTATTTTACAAAAGAACAAGAATTACACAGATTGAAAGAGGTAAATTATACTTTTTAGATCAACTTGAATAGATACATTAAATATGTAAAAGTGTATTTCTATTTTTATATTGGATCAAGTAATAACTCCAATAATTCAAACAACTCTGACTCTGACTTCAATAACTCTAACTCAGAAAAACTAGTTCCATGGGCACTGGTCTCTGTATATTCAGATTCAGGTGCTGAAATCTTGGCAAATTCATACAACACAATTTGGGCATGTCACAATAGAGCCTCTGACAATTTGCAGACAATTCTTGCATTTTACTTGTGTTATTGCAACCAATGCCAGCAATTTCAGGTGAGCTACAGGATCTTTGATTTGTGGTTAAAAAGTCTAGCTTGGAGAAAACTCAATCAGAAGAAGACTAGAGCATTCAATTCACACTACATATTGTTGGATTCATAGCCTCTGCAAATAACTCAATTTGGTTATAATTTACCCTTCTTCACAGCAGTACAAAAATACACTGTTACTTGTACATTAATTTTTTTTACTATGCCTACTACTTTCATGCAGATATATGCTTATCTATAGTATATATACTTGACAATACATGATGTTGAAGTCTGGAGGGCTGCATGCCTTACATCATTATACCATATTTGATTTATCACATTTTGTTCTCCATATCACACCATTGTTACACTCACATAATAGACTAGACATGATATATATTCCTTACAATACATTGAGCATTCTCAGTTAGTTATACCACAAATTGAGGGTGAGCAAACCTTACTTATATATTTTATACCATTATTAATTATGCCACAGATTAGTACTTACAACATTTGTAGTTATCTAGGTCAGAATTCAACACATTACTACATCTATTGCTTGATATAAACTACTAGTTGACTGATTCCACTATTGCAATACAATGACAAGCCAACCCTGCAAGATAGTCAAGATAATTGAATTTGGCAATGGTAATATGCTTGTCATATTGTTTCATGCAAGCTCATTCAGATTTACTCTCTACTTTTGCATGCATTGTAGTACTTGGTTAGAGTAATACTAATAGTTCTGGGGCTTTCTTGACAACTTAGAAATGCCACTTCTAATTCCACACTAATGTCTTGAAAGATGCTTGTGTATTGAGGTGATGAGCCTTTGTCTATTAATTGCCTTCTAATGTGAGGTTTTCAACAAACTCCAGCCTAAATGATTCACTCCCTGGGAACCACTGAGCCTTTGCCTATTAATTGCCTGTCTATTTGCTACTCTACTTGGGCTATTTATACCTCTTTCTACAGTGCACAGACCACTTTTTCCACCTGACTTTTGGTTTCAGACTTCCCATTATTTCCAACATAATTGTTATTCCATTTCCCACTTTTGGATGCCTGTTTCAGTGCCACAGGCTAGTTTCTTGTGCCATCATTCCTCTTTTCTATTCTTAGCTTCTCTTTCCCCATTTATCTCTTCTTCTCCACTTCTTTCTCATACAGAATCCTCTAGCAATTGTGTTACTTTTCACAAAATCTCTTCTTAATAAGTTATACTGATTGTCATGCCTCTTACTGAAATCACTTGTGAATAGACTTCAAAGATCTCAAATAATGATTTCAGGGCAGATGAAGCAAGTTTTTTTTTGAATCAAACTTGTATACTAATTGAGTCCACTAGCCTTGATCCTGATTTACTCTCCTCTTACTAACAAATAGAATACATACTAAGCTTATAGGTACCAGAAATAGTGTATATATTGACTTAATTGGTGTATACAATTTAATAAAAGCCAAAAACAAAACTCTTTGATATGTATATGCATCATTTTTCATTGATGTGCACTTCTGATCTCTTATAAGGGAAGGACCTTAATCACCTTTAGCTGCATCAGCCCCCAAGCCAAGATTCTCATGCTTTGATAGTGGCACCAAGCTGTGATGTATGACTTCAATTACTCAACAACTTTTATCAAAAAAACCATCCAACAAGGACTGTAATAACTACCTTGACATACCATTTTGGAAGAAAAGTGAATGAATTGCATGGATAGATAGGCAGAAGAAAATTGAATGAACTATAGAAATGCTTGATTTCCTCATTGACACTAAGGAGGATGACCTAAATAAGAATCAAGTTGGTCAAATGTCCAAAGAAGCAAAGACAATATGCAATGGATTTGCAGAAAAAT
The DNA here is from genome assembly GCA_017657195.1 of Termitomyces sp. T70a. Classification (NCBI taxonomy): domain Eukaryota; kingdom Fungi; phylum Basidiomycota; class Agaricomycetes; order Agaricales; family Lyophyllaceae; genus Termitomyces; species Termitomyces sp. T70a. The sequence goes on from JAGGAT010000461.1 coordinate 16,725, forward strand.
CACTACAACCTTATACTTGGAAAAAGAAAGTAAACAAAGTCCAAAACTATTTCAATAATCATATGATGGCTGATTTTCAAGAGTTTTTCCTCACTGATGGAAACTGGAAGTTGGAATGTTTTGTAATACTTCAGTATTTTAATTGGACGTAGGCAAAGATATGGTCATCAAGTATGTTTTCTTATCATTTTCTTTATTATGTTGTTTACATACATCTACAGATTTCACATTGGCATTGAAATGCTCATGCAATAATCATGAAAATTCTTCCAACTCACCTGAACCACAAAGGTGGAAACATGCATTGCCTTCCTCAGATGGAGTGCAAATCATTTAGATTGATGATGATAGACCCAGAAGTGTGTTTCTGTAATCTATCTTTTGTAGTTGTCTCCTGGTAACTAATCACACACTTTAAGTTCATCTTCATTGCAGATACTGGTTGCCATTATATCTCAGGTGGCACATGCCAACTCCTGTCATGACTAAAGTGCTGACACACATCATGCCTATAGTGCTGATACTTGTCATAACTGAAGCACCAACTCCCATCACAACTCAGCCAACACTCATTACAATCCAGCCAATGCCTATCACAATCAAAGCACCAACTTCTATCATGTTGCAGGTGCTAGATCCCATCACATCACAGATGCCAACACTGTCACAACCCTCTCTCTGTTACCCCCAACAGCCCCTGGAGCCCTGACCCTCCCTGGGACTACCCATCATTTGCCGCCATCACACACCCCACATGCTACCATCCATGCACACTCCAGACCATCAAACATCACCCTGGAGCCATCACACAGATTACCCACTTGGCACCAACCTAGGCCATCCACACATCACACGGACCACCCAACCATTATACAAGCCACCCAGCCATCACTTGTTGCACCACTGCCGGGCCCCAGTCAATCTCATGGACTACCAATGTGATCTCCTCAATACAACTACCCTCCACCCTGCCACCACACATACAATTCCCAGATCCCCAAAACTCTTCATAGACAAGTGCTCTCTCCACTGTAGTATATAAGGACTATAGGTAATTCCCATGTACCTTAGTTTCAATATTACCAATAACTATCTGTGTTTGCTTAACTCTCTGTCTGAAATCTCTCCATACTTCTTCTGTCTCTTCTATGCTTGCCTTAACTATTACTCCAGCATGAACATCATTGACTGGCATGCACTCCACTTATTTAAAATTGCTCCCATCTCATCTCCAGGATTCCCCCCATTGACTTGACTACTTGCCCCACCCCAGAGTAAGCCCACCACTCCTGAGACTCACTCTACAACCGTCTCATGCCCTGGAACTCATCCTGGAGCTCTCAACCCTGCATTTACATAGTTTGGCACTCACTTGCACCTCATAAGGTTATTGCTTACTAAGAAAGGCCCCCATGTTAGCGGAACTTGATAAACACCCATTACATCCCAGGTAATAGCTCCCACCACAATGCAAGTAATGGTTCCTATGTCATTGCAAGCACTGATTCCTGTCATATTGCAGATGCTGATTCCTACTGCACTACAGGTACCAACCAGCCTTCTCAACCAAATAGAATAACACCAATCTGGGGCCAGCTTGTGTTCAACAATGAATATGCCATATTTTCAATCTACTGTAAATTCTTCAGTGGCATGTATGCTGCATAGCTAATATATCAAAGAACAAAATGTTACAATTCCACTGCCATCACCAATATCTATTCCTAAAGCCACAACTCCAATCTGCTGCAAATCAACCAATGCTATTATCACTGCTGCTGCAAAGAAACTGGATCAGAAACTACTGAAAGTTAAAGAAGGATTGACTTCTACACAGTGCACATCATTAGATTACATTTGCTCACTGAAATTGTATAATCAGTTCATTTATTTGGGAAACCTTTGCCTTATCAACTCTTTTAAGACTCACTCTGATCCAACAAAAGTTGAATTTACTATTGCATAGAATAAACATAATGCTAGGACAACTAAGATTAATTTGTAACTTTTGCAAGAATGCCAGATTCTAACAGGAATTTATATTGTTCTAAAAATACCAGGACCTCTTTAAGAAGTATACAAGGTTGCAAAAGAAAGGATTCAAAGTAGCTCAATGTAACCCTCAGTCTACTTCTCCTAACATGCATGATAGAAAATGATGAGACATTCTCTGGTGCATTATTATTACTCTGTTTGTGACTTAGCAACATTTTACAAGGTGGTGTGTCTATAAGAATAAGATGCATTTAGTAGTAATCAGATAGAACTAGATAATAAATGACATTTTCTGTATTTAGTGTTAAAATACATATACAGAATGATTTGGAACAACTAGGATAACCCCAGACCAACCCAGACAAGGGCAGATGATTGTGTCTGACCTACACAGATTCTTGACTACAGTTGCAAAAAATGATCTGGAATCATAGAAGATTTCTAGAGATTTTTTGAGTTTTATGACTGTAGAAAACTGCTGACAAAATCAGATATTGTTGGACCAGCACAGAGCATGTTTTCACTAGGCCTGAAGCCCTGTGAATAACTGACTTTATCACAGGAAAATAACTAAATCATTTGTTTCTAGAAATTTCAGGCCTAAGATTAGATCTGTTGTCAATAGATATACAATCACCTGTGCTCTCCTTTCCATCACACCAAAGGTAGTTGTCTTCATATTGATGGCTGCACAAGAACAAAAGCTAAAATTGGGCATCGCTGACTTGTTTGTATTATTAGGATATTCAAGAAGTTTGTTTGAGGCTGCAAGTAAGTTTGTAATGTATTTCCTACTTTGAGTCTTTTCTGCAGCAATCATAGTATCAATATTTGAGAGTTTGCAAAGCCAAGTATAGAACTCTTCAAGTTCATCTAACAAGCATCATTGTTGCTTATATTGCAGCATATTGCAATAAAGTGTATTCATGTATAATAAATTATATGGTCTGAAGTAAGCAATGATCAGAGGCAATTTTAATTTCAGGTGATGGATAGATATTCAACTTGTCACGACCCTCCCTTTTTCCACCCCCCTTCTACTTCCTGGGCCCCACTCCCCTCACATGTCCCTACCTACCCACCCTGCCTTTGGCCCAGCCCTGACTCTTGCCCCCCCTTTTTTCCCACCCACTCCTTGCTTCCCCCACATGGCTGAGTGGTGCATCAGCTTCTTTCCCCATCAGGATTTGCCTACCGGGTGGCGTGCCTGCTTCCTGCCCCATTGGTGTTAGCCCCGGGCCATAGCCCCAGTTGCCTCCCATACTCCTAAAAGTAACCTCAAAGCCCCAGAGTGCATCCGCCAGAGCGCCCAATGTGCACCCTCTGGCAATGCCCAAGTATATAAGGCCCCGGCCCATAGTTGTTCAGTAGACTTGGTATTAACTATATTTTTTTACTTATCTACTCCTGTTTCCTCTGTTTCTTGCTCATCTCTCTCAAATATACTCTGTTTTCCTCCTCTGTCTGTCTGATCTTCAGTTCCTACTCTCCTCCCACCCTCCTGCAACCTCCGTAACTACTCCAGTTGCCTCTAACTGCCTTCAGACTGCTTCAGAGTACTTTGGACTTCACACCAAAGCCTCCTTCTGGACTTGTTGCCCTTCCAAGCCCCTCTGACTAGTGGGTTCCTTGCTCCACAGAGAGCCCCTGGGTCAGTGGTACCTGACATAATACCAAGTTTCCCCTCACTCATCGGAAGCTGGTATGGTGACCTACACCCAAAACTATACTCCTGCTGCAGCCTACCCTATTGACTCTTACAGCAGACCACTAGTTGCATATCACTCTTATCCTCCTGACAATAACCCGGCTATGCCTCTCCACCCCCAACAGTACTACCTTGCCCCTGTGCTGTACATGAACAGGTACTGGCCCATGGACACCTATGGATTTACGCCAATGCCTTTGGTTAGCCAAGACCCTGCCCTCAACTGGCATGCCCAGGTACCCCACCTTGCACAGAGCTCCAATGCACAGACTCAACTTTGGGAACCCCTAGGCACTCTGCACCTGCAGTGGGAAGCCCTGATCCCTGCTAGTATGGGTCCTTTCATGATGGGTCCTGGTGCCACACATGTTATGGAGGTGAACCCTGCCACTCACATCCCTGCATACCCCTGACCTCTTTGGTGGGATGGACTGCCAGTTCCCCCTGTGCAGTCACCCCCATCACCCCTCGAGCAAGGAAACGCGCCCAGGAAAACCAGAAAAGCACTCTCCCAGCGGCAAGGAAGGGTTGTGAACTATCTGAAACAGCATGACAAGATCCTGAGATCACTCTGCATTACCAGTGCGGAGTTGATACAAAGGACTCAGAACCTGTGTCACAGGCTGGGGCTACCCAAAGCAGGGAGGAATGCGGAGGAATGCACAAACCAAGTGCTGGACATTCAGGGGCGTTTTGCCCAAGGATCCCTCCCAGCACAGGAACGCGACCTCCTGCATGATGACCCCACTCTGCAAGAGAAGTTAGCCTGATTGGTTGAGGAAATTCACGTGTCCCCATCACCAAGACAGTTCAAGGACCCCAGGGATGCAGTGTACTCATTCCATGTCCAATGCAATCCAGGAGCAGCAGGAAACCCCCAAAACAACGACCCCCCCAAGGAGCGGAGCAGCAACACCTCTACAACCTTGATGCTGCTTCTGCTATGCTGCGAGAGTTAAACCCCTTGGGCGGGCTCTTTGATCAACCTGCAGCATGTGTGGTAGGCCTCTCTGTGTGGCCCCAGGCAAACTCCGTGCCTAGCACCAGCACCTTCTGGACATGGGAACAGTCAATAGGTATGGTGACAGCCCGTCCTATCTCTCAGGGGCCCTGATGGGACACCTCCTCAGACTCCTCACAAGACACCTTCTGCTACATCCTCAGACTCCTTACAAGACACCCTCTGCTACATCAATGCCCTCAAGGGCAACTCCCAACTCCCCCCCCCTAACCCATCAACTGTCCCCCAGGGCAACTCTGGCCTCCCAGAAACAAGACGCCCCACATTCGAGTGCAAACCCCTCCTACTTTGACCTGCAAAACAGCAACTGCATGCCTCTACCCAAGCCTTAGCATTCCAATCCCACCAGAAACACTCCTCTGGGCCCTCCTCCCCCTCCTCCTCTTCCTACTAGTACTAATTCCCTCTTTCCTCACCCTCCTAATTTCAATGCCCAATCCCCAAACCCAAAACCCCCCTATTAATTTACAACCCCCCCTCTCCATTTCCCACTATCCCCTCACCCTCCCCACCCTCACTCCTCCCATACTTATTACCCCCCACCCCCCCTGTACTTACCCACTACCACCCCATGCTTACCCATCCCCCACCTGCCCTAGCTGGGCCACCTCTCCCCCTAGCTGGGTTCATGCCTGGAGAACAAGGACCCCCTGGTGGACCACCAGGCAACCCATCCCACCCCCCTGGGCCCCCTGAACACCCCTCAGGCCTGGGAGAAGCACTGCCTAGTGAGAAACCTTGACCACTACCCCCACCTCCCCTGGTCCTCCCCCACCCTCCCGTTCTTGATGCCAGGGCCACCCCCTACTGGCGGAGGACCCCCCAGAGGCTTCTGGGGTGGACCTCCCAGAGGTGGCCTCCCAGGCAGAGGTTCCCCTGGACTCCCAAGGGGTGGAGGACCAGCAATTGGAGCATTTTCCCTGCAAGGCAGCCCTGGCAACCACTACTACTACTATTACAATGCTGGTGGCCCCATGAAGAACAATAATGATCATGGTGCCGAGGTCTGCAATACCCTTGCTCGCAAAGGACGGCTGGATATACAGAAGCCAGAGATGTTTAGTCGTTGTAACCCCCGAAATGGCACACGTTCCTGGTGCAGTGCCTCAACACATTTCAGGAAAAGGCACACACCTATGCTAGCAACCAGGCATGAGTAGTGTTTGCCTTGTCCTACCTCCAGGGCATCACTCTCGACTATTACACTGCCCTTCTCTGCTACAATCCCTGTCACTCCCTTTTCTTCAACTGGCAGGCCTTTGTACAGGAGTACTCAGAGAAGTTTGGCATGTATGATACTATCACCAAAGCTGAGAATAACCTGGTCACCCTTAAAATGTCCCCTGATGAGCGCTTCACTGCGTCAGTTGCCCCAGATATCTTTAGATGGCCCAGACTCTTGTTTCCTCATAACTCCACTGATAAACCTCCTGCCTGCCCAGAAAATAACCCCCCTACCCTGGGAGCACCCAGTGGAGACCATCTCCCCTGCCCTATGGCCCAACCCAATGCACAGCTGCAGGCAGCAGAGATTGGGAAACAGCTGGAAGAGGACCTGGACGACGGCGCCAACAACCCCAATGACCCCATGGATGATCTGGTGGAAGATGAGCACTTCAATGCCAATCAAGCCCACAATACCGGACACCTGTGAATTGCTGTACTGGAGAATACAAAGAAGTACAGGAGGAGCAAGGGGCTCTGCCTGCTCTGTGGCAAACCAGGACACTTTGTCCAGGAATGCCCAGAACGCAGTGCCCTGGGCTGTGCCATCTGGGTAATAAATGGCAACAAGTATGAATTCCAGTATGCAGAAAACAAGACTGCAACTTAGCAGACCCCAAAGGCATGGAATCAACACTGACATCTTCTTGGCCCTGGAGGCCAGTGCATGAAGTTGTAAAAATGCTCCAGACACCCATACTGCTGCCCTCACCTCCCGCTCCTCCCAATTGTTTCTCCTCCACACCACCCACTCTGACTCCTTGCACTCCTTCCCCCCCACCCCAACACTCATTGACAGTGGCATGACTGACAACTTTGTTGATGAATCCTGGGCTCACCAAAACTCCCTCCCCCTGATACACCTCCCTGCTCCCATAGGGCTGTGTCTATTCAACAGAGAGCCCTCCTCCACTGGAAGCATGACCCACTACTTGTTTGTACCCCTCACATTCAAGGATGGAACCAAACAGGAACTCAGGATGCTTGTCACCAAGCTCCATTAGTTAGCCCCACTAGTCCTGGGCCTCCCATGGCTCTGCTCTACAAATCCTAAGATAGACTGGTGCTCCCTATCCATGAGCCTCAATCAAGAAATGAGCCCCGGGCCCCAGCCCCATCCATCCCCTTCCACCTCCCCATCCCTCTCCCTCCTCCTCCTCCTTCTCCTCCTCTGCCTCCACTGGGAAACTCCACTCCAACTCCACAAAGTCATTCACTATTGACATCATGCTCCAGTCCAACTGGAACTCCTACTCCACCCTCATAGATAGCAGAGCAACCAGAACCTTTGTCAGTGCAGAGTTGGCCCTACCGGCAGAGCCCTTGGATGCCCCCATTGAGCTACAACTCTTCAACGGACACTCCATCCAGTCAGGACCTATTACCCACCACCATGTCAACACTATCATGCTCTCAAACAGGATCTCCTTCCCAGTGGACCTCCTGATCACGCAACTGTCTCAGGCCACTCCTATAATCCTGGGACTCCCATGGCTCTGGGAAGCCAACCCAGACATGAACTGGAGGTCCATGACAATGACGTTCAACACTGGGGAGGAATGCCTCATAGCAAGCATCTTCCTGAAGTCCCAATACTACTCCACTGTCAAAAAAGTACCTAATGAGGACCATCCTCTCCTTCCTGATCCCCTCTCTCTGCTTGGACCTGTGCTAGAGGACCTAAAAGGGGAGGGTAGTGCCAAAGACACCACAAAAGCTCAACACTGCACTGCCCCCAAAACCCTGAGCCTCACTCCTATGACACCCCTTGATGCATGGGCCCAGGTACCCACCATCTTTTCCCCTACAGATATAGGTACAGATATAACTCCCCCTTCCAACACTAACCCTGACCTCTCCTGCCTTAAGACCTACAAGAATCCTGATTTCCCCCCTTCTAACATCAACTCTGACCTCTCTCGCAGCAAGACCAACAAGAACGCTGATATTCCCCCTTCTAACATTAACCCTGACCTCTCCCGCCTTGAGACCAACAAGAACCCCAATTTCCCCCCTTCCAACACTAACTCTGACCTCTCCTGCCTTAAGACATACAATTCCCCCCCTTCTAACATCAACTCCGACCTCTCTCACAGCAAGACTGACAAGAATGCTGATATTTCCCCTTCCAACATTAACCCCAACCTCTCCCACAGCAAGGCCAGCAAGACCCCCACCCCCTTTCCCCCAAATATCCCTTGGAATAGGTACAAGGGCCAGCCCCAATTGAGATTCCCACCCCCACACCCCCACCCTGAGGGACCCCCTGCAAACAGCCCTTCAGGGGGTTCTCCACAAGTAAGGATCATCAGTGTTGCCCCCTTCGCCCAGATTATTCAGGAAGGAGGACAAGCCTACCAACTTCATATTACTCCAACCCTCCCTGAAGAACACCTCTGGGCTGAGGTACCTACTCCAGAAAAGAAATCAGAAGACCAAATTCTTTGTAAAGTCATTCTCTCTGAGTACCATGAATTTGCCAATGTGTTCTCTGAAGCCAGTGCCCAAGAACTACCTCTGCACTGCTCCTATGACCACAAGATCAACCTGGATGATGACACATTGCTGCCATTTGGGAAAATCTATAACATGTCAGAAGTAGAGCTCCAGGCACTCAAGGAACACCTAGACGACATGCTCAGGAAGGGCTTCATTAGACCCTCTGCCTTCTCCGTGAGAGCGCCTGTCCTCTTTGTCAAAAAGAAGAACAGCTCCCTGCAGCTGTGCATTGACTACCAGGAACTCAATAAAATTACCAAAAAGAACCAGTACCCCATTCCACTTATTGGGGACTTAGTCAATCACCTCCAGAATGCAAAGGTCTACACAAAAATTGATCTTAGATCAGGATACAACAATGTTTGCATTGTTCTGGGTCACAAATGGAAGATGGCATTCCACACTTGTTACGGGCTATTTGAATACCTAGTCATGCCTTTTGGAATGTCCAATGCCCCTGCCACCTTCCAATTCTTCATGAACAACATCTTCCATGATATGAGCAATGTCTTCATGATCATGTACCTGGATGACATCCTGATCTACTCTGATTCTCTTGAGGAACACTGCAGGCATGTGCAACGCGTCCTAGAAGGACTCCAGGAGCACAACCTCCATGCTAAACCCAAGAAGTGCTCCTTCCACAAGTGGAGTATCTAGGCATCATTGTGTTGCTTGAGAGAGTCTGCATGGATCCTGCCAAGGTTGAGGCTATCCTAAACTGGCCCCAACCTAGGAATCTCAAGGAGCTCCAAGCCTTTCTGGGTTTTGCCAACTTCTACAGGCAGTTCATAGACAATTACTCAGGCATTACCAAACACCTAACCCGCCTGACCCAGAAGGACGCTCCTTGGGACTGGGACTCTGGATACCAGAGCGTCTTTGAACTCCTGAAAAAGGTGTTCATGTCTGCTCCCATCCTGTGACACTACAACCCCTCCCTCCCGGTGGTCCTTGAGTGTGACACCTCTGATTTTGCTATTGCCAGAATCCTCTCTCAAATGGACTCTGATGGCAAGGACCTTCGTCCTGTGGCTTTCTACACCCATTCTATGATAGCCATGGAGCTCAACTACAACATCTACAACAAAGAGCTCCTTGCCATAGTTGAGGCATTCAAGCAGTGGCGTGCGTACCTCAAGGGCGCAAAGCACCAGATCCAAGTATACTTTGATCATAACAACCTCCAGTACTTCACCACCACAAAACAACTCAGCAGGCATCAGGCAAGGTAGTCGGAACTCCTATCGGAGTACAACTTCACTATTCACTACTGCCCTGGATTACTCAGGGCCAAGCCTGATGCACTGACTAGGGGGTCAGATGTATACCCAAAGAAGTCCTTTGAGAATAAGCGGAATGCCTTCAACCAACACATAATCATTCTGCTGGAGCACCTGCATTCCATAGTGCTCCTCAATGAAGAGGGACTTCTAAGTAGGATCCAAAACTCACCCCCCAATGCATACTTCAAGGCTAATGAATCCGGGGACACCGCAGATCACCCATCACAATAGACCTCTCCCCAAAATTTTACTGACCTCATCCCTATCTCTGCAGAAGTGTCCCCATGATTGTTGCTGTTCTCTCTCTCTCCAGACAACAAACTTCTTCTCCAAAACGGCCTAATCTATGTTCCCAACCATCACACCCTCTGACTGGATGTCCTGCGTCAACACCACAACCACAAACTCAGAGGACACCTGGGCATTCATAAAACTACCCAACTCATCATGCAAACATATTTCTGGCTGGGTCTAAAGAAGGACGTAATGCACTATGTCCCCTTCTGTGAACCCTGTCTCTGGGCCAAGGTCCCTTACCACCGCCTCTTTGGACTCCTTAAATCCCTTCCCGTAGGTCAACAACCATGGACTTCCATCTCCATGGACCACATTGTTGAGCTGCTAGAGTGCAAGGAGTACAATGCCATTCTCGTCATAGTTTGCAGGCTAACCAAACAAGCCATCTTTATACCCTGCCATACTACTGACACGGTGCTGGACCTTGCAAGGCTGTTTGTTGAGCATGTCTTATCCAAGCATGGACTTCCAGACAACATTGTCTCTGATCAGGGCCCCCTGTTTGTGTCCAAATTCTAGCAGTCCTTATGCCAGGCTCTCAGCGTACGGACCAACCTGTCCACTGCCTACCACCCAGAGACCGACGGGCAGATGGAGCACGTCAATCAAACCCTGGAGCAATACCTTTGTCTCTACGTCAACTACCTCCAGAATAACTGGCATGCCAAGCTCTCTGTGGCAGAGTTCACCTACAACAACACTCCTCACTCTGCTACCGGAGTATCTCCCTTCTTCACCAATAAGGGATACCACCCCCGCCTCACTATCTCACTCCATGACATTCCCTCCCATGCCACACACAAAGTAGCCTAAGATCTTCAGGCCCTACAAGAGTTCCTCCAGGAGGAGATTACCACAGCCAACAAAGTCTACAGCAAACACGCAGATACCAAATGCTCAGTGACCCCAGATTGGCCCATAGGAGCGCTTGTGTGGCTAGACAGGAGAAACATTAAGACCTGCCAACCATCCCCAAAATTAAACCACAAACACCTAGGCCTTTTCAAAATCACCAAAAGGGTCTCCTCCCATGTCTACCGACTCACACTCCCCCTCGGTATGAAGTTCCTCCACCCTGTCTTCCACGTCCGCCTCCTTGAACATCATCCCCCCAACCCCTTCTCCTGACATGCCCCACCCCCACTGATGCATCCAAAATTTAGCTAAATGCTTTCCTAGTAAGCTGCACTTAGCCTTGTTTCACGTTGGGCTCGCAAAGTGTTGAGGGAGTCCTGGGCAGGTCCCAATTACTCGGTCCTAGAGTGTGATGTAAAGTGGGGAGGATGTTGCTGTCAATTGATGGCAGATGGTAAGAGTTTTGAGAAGAATGGTAGACAACATGTAATAAGCTTATGAAGCTTTACTATTGGCGCTAAGAGGCAGCAAGCGTTGGCACCAGCAATGAGGGTGTACTCATATAGTACCGTTAAGACATGGAACAAAGGTCGCACTAAGAACCTTTTGACGGAGAGGAAGTAGGACGTGGTCACTAATTGCTTAGCAGCTCAAGTGAGCTTTTGAGAGATCTGGACTTGGGTGTAAATGTGCTGGGTGCAATTCAATTATTCTCTACTAACAAATGGTAAGGTATTTATAGTAAGTGACAGCGGCAACTTAGTGAAGGGTTGGCAACAACTCTAATAGTCACCGCTAATGAAATGTAAGTGAAGGTCCAATAATAATACTATAAGGAAGGTAAATGATATTCAAGGAGTATCATGCAGGCGGTTAGCTTGAGCGTGCTGCTACATAATGTGCAGGGCATCAATCAAGGTCCTGACAAGGGTGGGCGCTAAATTGTAATGTAGCGTGTGGTGGTGGTGCTAGAAAGTGCCAGCTGTTGATCAGCTGTCATTATTAAGTCAAATATGGACATATTCCAACTTAAAGAGGAAAGCTGAGCCAGTGGTGACCCGCTGATGGTGGTGGGGACTGCCAGCGGAGTGTGGAAGCTGGGTGCAGGGTGATGGCATGGCTTTCATTAATTGTCCCGAGGGGCAGCACATGCAGGTGGGGAGCGTGATGCATCACGTCACTGTCAGGGGACTACTAGTTCACCGCTACTTTTTCACTCCTCAGCCCGGTCCTCTACTCTCTGAACACTTCTCAGCCTTGCTCTCAACCCTCCAGTCCTCTACCTACTTGGTTTGAGGGGTAGCATATGCTACACCTCTGGGATTTACTCGGTCTGAGGCCAAACTCTCTCAAGCGTCAACTTGAGCTGAGTTTGAAAAGAGGGAGTATTTCTGACCA
>JAGGAT010000462.1:0-28997 GCA_017657195.1 Termitomyces sp. T70a
GACAATTCATTTGGAAACTGGGTGACAGGTTTCTCAATCACTTTTTCCAAAGAAAACATGTTTGGCTACCAGCAGTGCATGATGTTAGTGATTGCTGTGATTGCCAATGCACTGGTGCTTGTGTATCTTGCTACTGGCACATTCCCAGTGCACACTGTTCCTGTGGCTTCATCATAACTAGTGCCTGTGAATATTATTTACCAGTTTCCATGCTGAGTCCATTCAGAGGCTTATCAACATGTCTGTATGCAACGTGTGATCCTACAGAAGGCAGCTGACAAGCTGCAACAACCCTAGTATACTCCTCAGAAAGAGGAGTGCCTAGTGACTTATGTAGAGGTCAATGTACACTCAGCATAGACACTGTAGGACTCAGGAAGTATTACTATAGGCATTATACCCCAGTTTTGCACATGTGAATGCAATATGCATTCATGAGCTAACAGAACCACTCATGCTCTAGCTGGGAACTGTGGAGAGTTACACTGTTGTACAGTTTGGTGCAGAGATCAAGATCAAAACATTGGGACAACTGACAAAAGAATATGTAGACATAGCAAACTTCAATCACTATGATATGATAATTGGTATACCATTTATGTGTAAGAACAAAGTCACGCTCAACTTTGTCAACAACAGAGTTATTGTCAATGGGATGCTGTTAAAGGTGGAGAAAGTTGTCCTGGCAGACACAGATGGCTGTCTACAATGGTATTGGGCCACTGAGAAGCATTGCAAGGATTGTGACTGACTAAAAGATTGCAAGAGCATGACAGTGAAGGAAGGTAATGAGAAACTGGCCCCAATAGCCAGCTTACTGGCAGATGCACTGGTAATATTGATTCCTGAGAAAGAGTTTCAAGGAATTCTGAAAAGGGGGAATGGGCTGGACCAGCCAATTGTGGCTGATAGAAAAGCTGTGAGGAAGCCTGGCAAAGCCCATCTACCTGACAACGCTTGTGTGAACAAGTATTGCTAGAATCATTGGAGTGTCAATTGACAAGCTCCAGTGTGAAGATAGAAGACCTCGTAACAGATGAGGTCAAAAAGCAATGACAGAGTGCTACAAGTGCAGCAGAAATAACTGACAGCATAAGATTCTTTTGAAATCAACTAGTGCCACTACTGGACATGCTACTGGGGTGGAATGAGGTTGTAGCCTCAATTGTGGTGCAGAGGTAGGCTGGGTCATGTTGACTCACTGGAGAAGTGTATTGTCAACCCCTTGCTGACATAATATCACAACCATGGACTGCTTTGGATGCACAACAATGCAATAACAACATCTTTAAGGATGCAACACCACTTTTGAATCAGGAGGTGATTTGCAAAGATGTTGCAAAAGCTCGGTACAGGTTGAAGATTGATCTAACAAATGCATATGAGCAAGTATGCATATGCATGGAAGACATCCTGAAAATAGTGTTTCCATTCCTGATGGGGACATTTGTCAGTAATATTATGTGAATTGGCAACTGTAATGTGCCAGCAACATTTCAGAAGTTAATGACATCAATATTCTGAGATGTTATTGGAAAGTTTATGCATGTCTATCTAGACAATATTTTCATATTCTCAGATTCCACAGAGGAGCTTGAGCAGCACTTACATATTGTATTTGAACAACTGCAGAAAGAGAGCCTGTACCTCAAACTGTCAGGAACCACTGATCTGGGGGCTCTCTATAGAGCAAGAAACCCACTAGTCATAGGGGCTTGGAAGGGTGACAAGTCCAGTAAGAGGCTTTGGCATGAAGTCTGAAGTACTCCAAAGCAGTCCAAAGGCAGTTAGAGGCAGCCAGAGTGGTTACAGAGATTGCAGAAGAGCGGGAGGAGAGTAGAAACTGAAAATCAAACAGACAGAGGAGGAAAACAGAGTATATTTGAGAGAGATGAGTGAGAAACAGAGGAAACAGGAGTAGATAAGTAAAAAGATATAGTTAATATCAAGTCTACCAAACGACTATAGGCCAGGGCCTTATATACTTGGGCATTGCCAGAGGACGTGTGTCAGGCAGTCTGGCAGGTGCACTCCGGGGCTTTGAGGTTACTTTTAGGGGCATGGGAGGCAACTGGGGCTACAGCCCAGAGCTAACACCAATGGGGCAGGAAGCAGGCATGCCACCTGGTAGGCAAATCCTGATGGAAAAAGAAGCTGATGTGCCACTCAGCCGCGTAGGGGAAGCAAGGAGTGGGCAGGAAAAAAGGGGGGGCAAGGGTCGGGGCTAGGCCAAAGGTGGGGCTGGGCCAAAGGTGGGGCCAAAGGTAGGAACACCTGAGGGGGGTGGGGCCTAGGAAGTAGAAGGGGAGTGGAGAAAGGGAGAGTTGTGACACAAACAGAAGAAGTGCAAATTGTATGCACAAAGGATTGGTTGTTTAGGGTGTGTCATAGACATGTGGAGTATTTACTCTGATTCTGATAAACTTGATTGTATTCAAGAGTAGCGCATGCCACATAACTACAATAACATCCAATAGTTTGTTGGATTAGTAAACTACATTGGTAATTTCTTACCAGATGTGACTGTATCTGCTAGTTCTCTCATGGCTATGACCCAGAAGGGGTTGCCATTTCACTGGCAACCACTGCATCAGCAGTACTTTGACATGATTAAGCAAATCTGCATGAAGATGCTGATTATTTGCCCAATATATCTGCATATTGACAAGCTAATATGGCTTATCTATGATGTGTTGAAGACAGGTGTAGGGGCCATGTTTGGCCAAAAAAAGACCTGGTAAACTTGCAGACCTGCAGGATTCATGTTACACAATTGAATGCACTGAACTCAGTTGCTCCACCAGCATGCCTGGTGGCCAGCCCCTCTATCCAAGGACCTAAAGTACCAATTCCTGCCCTGGATGCATTGGGGCCTGCAAAACAATACTGTGGGCATAAACTGCCCATTGACATGTCAAAGCTAGAAGTTGTCAACTTCCTAGCCAACATTCTGGAGCAGGCAGGGCCTGCACAAATATTATTCATAAAGGCAATCTTGATTCCAATGCCTCCAGCACAGGTGACAGTGGTCATAGTACTCACTAATGCATGCACTCCTGCACAATATGATGGTCTAACTGTGATGTCATTGGCTAGCAAGAGCAAGCAGCATGTAGTGCTGGTGAATGAGGATAACAGTGACTATGGTGAGTCACAATCCGAGGAGGAGGAAGAGGAAAAAGAGGGCAAAATGCCTGCACAGCGCTTCCAGCATGTACAATGCAATAAGAGGCTTGCCAAAGCAGCCAAGGCTCTTGCACATTGCATGCAGAATAACTTCTCAGGTGGCATCTCTGACAATCTGGAAGTGAAGATTTGGGAACTGCTTGATGTAGAGCAGTTAAATTTGTGCTTCTGTGGGGCTCTCAGCCCCTGTGTATATTATTTCTATCTGACAAATACCATATTTGTTGGTGCAGATGCAAATTGTGCAGCTGCATTTGAGTTTAGCTCTAGCCAGTTAGCTAAAATTCCTGGTACCATAGTGTACAAATTTGCTTGCCAGGGATTTCCTGGCATCCCATACAAACTTGAGTGTTTGCATAAATACTATGCAAACTCTCATATACCCAGGTGTGCCTGCATTGTTGCCTATATGTTACTTACAGAATTTTGGAATTTTGCTCAGTGGTGTGACAGATTGGAGGCATTTCTACAATACAATGTGGCTGTGAAAAATGTTCTGCATCAACTCACACTATAGGAGGAAAGTTATTCATGCAAAATGGCTGCAGAGTAGAGCAAGAAAAAAATCTGCCAGAAATTCAGCACAAGTTTGTGCATTGTTTTTTTTTTTTTATCTCACTAGAAAGGCCTGAAAATATAGTTTGAAGCATGTAGATAATGGAGATGTGCTTTGCTTTAAATAAATAGATATGTTGAGTTGGACTATTGTTAGTTGGTATGAAGTTGAAGGCATGGCTATTAGAATATATCTAGTGCTGAAATTTTGTTCTTATCCTTGATTTGGATAGGGATGGATTTCCAATACTACTAGAAGATCCAGCACTCAACAAACTTCAAACTAGAGCTGAATTATGAATGTTTGTCCAGAACTATCTAAATATCTATTATAGTAAATCCTACTTTATGCACCTTTGTCAATGATCTGATTATTCTATTAGAAATTGTGTCCATTTAATAGTATAAATCAGCTGCTAAGACTAATTACAAAAGCTTGGCAAGTGGAGCATTTCAGAGTGCTTTATAGGAAGTAAGTAATAATGCCACATTATATAGTGCTGTAAGTGTGAAAGGCATAGAAATACCAGGAGGTGTTCTTAGCAACTCTCATGAGACTATCTAGCAATGTCCAACCAGCAGTATGAAATGGAGAGACCAGCTTGGTCACTCCTAGTACTAGATGAAGAGTGAACCAGCCAGAGTCTCCTGGAAGTTCTAGAAGTGCAGCTGGTGCATCTCAACATACTCCAATAAGTGTGCAGGGTGCCTATGAATAATTCTATCAAAAGAAACCAGCTCTATTGTAGGCTGGACCAATATTGGTGCAAGAGCAGAGAACTGGGTTTTCAGCCTATATTGAGATGATTTTGAAGGATAAACCTGACACTTCTGACATCTCTGACACAGATTAAGAGACCAGTCTAGATGTGATACTCAACTGGAGAGTCCTTATATTCTGGAGTGATTATGGAGAAATTCATAGAGCATCCACTCAACAGCATTCAGCTGCTTGTGTAGCTAAGCATATTGCAATATAGTGAAGCTTGGAAAACAATAAGTTCATCAAACTTTATACTGACTTTCTGGACTAAAAGGTAAAAGAGTACATCCAAAGAAAACAGCAGTATGGATTGCAGGTATCCTCAGCCTAGCTGTCACCACTTCCAATGGCTATTAAGCTAGTATTGTTGTCTCTAGTGAATAAAGCATTCATTTTGCTTCAAGCTCCTTAGCAGCCTAGAAAAGCACCACAGATTTTTACAGCCTAACAGGCTACAATAGAGCATTAGAGATAGGTGGCAGTAGATACAATCATACCTGATGAAGCTGCATTGACAGAGGGAGAATCTGCTTTTATAGTAGATCTTAATTGTAGCACAGCATGCCATAATAGTTCAGAGCAATGAAGATTGATATATTATGATCAGGTTATCCTTCAGCAATTTCAGAATAGAGATATAAAGGATTATGGACAGTTCTTTGTTGGTGATCAGTATGTGATATTCTGCAGAAATACTGCTATCAATGCTTGACAGACTAAAGGAGTTTAGGTGGAACCTTCCACAACAGTTAAGCAGAAACAGTATGAGGTTCTGCTTGAAAATACAGATACTCAAATAGGACCTCCTTCTCCTCCTGTATAGGCTACATATGCTACATATGCTCCACCAATGCATGCAGAAAGTAATAGTGCAAGGCCACAGATGACCAACATAGATCATTATATGGCCCCACATCCACTTGCAGGTATTGCTGCATAGCAGCTGATGAAGTTTAGTATGTCTTTCAACACCAAGGATGGTTTGCCACTTCTGAAGAGAGGAAAGGAAGCTCATGAGTTCTACTAGCAAATAATGCATAACCATTTGCCAGCTGCAATCAAACAGCTTCTAGCTGTACAAGTAATGTTAGCTGAGAAGGTAAAACCAAAGTGATCTAAATTGCTAAAGGTAGTAACTCCCTACTCAGGATGCTCCAAGTTCAGTGAAATTGAAGTTTGGCTGATGAGGATGTGCATAAATTACACCATAAATCAGCTAGCAGAGAGAATTGAAAACAAGGGAAAGTTCTTGCCTTAATGGACTATTTGAGTACAGCAGCACTCAAGTGGTACCTATGTCATATTATATATTTTAAGTGAGCATAGGCCCATTGGATATTTGAGGATGTAGTTCTTAGTTTGTATAATCACTTCACATAGCCCTCAACCATGCAAGATGCTTATCATGCTTTTTACCAAGCAAGGTATATAATGAAAGAGAGTGTGCAAGGCTTCTATAATGCCCTGCTAGACCAAACTCAGATTATGGCTGTATCTTCAATAAATTCACAATTTAAGAGTGCTTCCTTGAAAAAATTCTCCCTGAGATGTTAGTTATTCATACATAATATTGGGGTTAGTCCTAGAAGTGAACCATTGAGGAGTTTGTCCAAGACTAGGGCCTATGAGAGAGGACAGTCTCAAGGCTGCTGCACACTTTCTAGAGTGCAGCAAAAATCATACAGGCCATATGCCAGTTGATGAGGTGCATGCCAGAAAATAAGCCAAGGCAAGCATGAAGGAGACTAAACAAGCACAAGAGGAAATCAGGCAGAGGTTTTAGCAGACAAAGGCATGGGTTGTTATTGTTAATATCAAGACTAAGATACATGGGAGCTATCTATGGTCTTTATATACTATAGGCAGAAGGAGTGTGGTTTCAGAAGAGTTCCAGGGCAAGTTCCAGGATTTTATAAGTGGTGGTGGAGTGGAGGGCAGCTGTATTGAGGAGATCACATGGGTAGACTGTGAGATCAATGGTGGTTCAAGCATTTGGTGAGTGGCATGATGTGTAATGGCCAAGCAGCCCATGTGGGGTTTGAGTGATCCACTAGTGGGCCAAGAAGTTTGAGTGCTGGTCCCAGAGTAATGCATGATGTCCCAGGGTGATGTGTGATAGCTCAGGAAGGTGTGTGATGGCCTTGGATAATGCATGATGGCTTAGGGGAGTGCAGGTCATAATACCATAGTAGACTTGTAGTTCATAATAGGAGTAATAATGCACCTTATAGGTTGTGAGTCAGGAACTGTATGTGCTGATGAAACTATATATATCTATAGTGACACTTTTTGAAGTAGCTCAGAGGGCATCTAGAATAGGCACCTCTAAGAAGCTATGCCCTGTAGAAAGGTAGAAAATACCAAAGGTAGTGATCAACAGAGCTAGTCAGCCACTTAAGAACAGTATATTCTCTATGATATGCTCCAACTGTGGCAAAATAAATGACTTGTTATGTGAATGTAGGAAGCTGTGTAAAGCAGCTTCCCATAGATATGTGAGGTCCACACATACTGCAGCACTCTCAGAGATAACTGAAGAGAAACAGAAGTCAGAGCCTGAGCCAGTTCAGGAATCTGAAAACAAGGCTAAGGGCTCAAAACTAAGTTTCCCACACCAGAATAAATATGTTGCACTGAAGATATATAACAATAAGTATTATACTTGTAATAGTAATAGTAAGGAACTGCATGCCCTCACTAACTATGGAGCAGAGGAGAGTAGATCTGAGGAGTTTCCTAACTAAGTGTATATGCACAAGATTAATTTACTAGCAGACAAGTCTGCTATAGAGCAACTGATAATTCTGGTTGCAGCCAAGAAGTGCTTAATAACCTGTGTAGAGCTTATTGAGCACAAGGTGTAGACACTGTGAAACTTAAGAAGCACTACATCCAAGATCACACCATTCTTTGCCCATATTACAGGCATAAGAGTAGATGCATTGGCTATTCTGATTACTCTGCAACTTATAATGATTGAAAGTTGTTCTATCATAAATTATGATGCACAATTAACCATAAAAGTACTGGGGGAGTATTGCAACATTTGCATGGATGTGACAAGCTTTGACAGGTATAATATGATTATTGATACCCAATTTATGAGGAAGCACAAAGTCCAGTTAGACTTTGAGAATAATTAGGTGATTATTGACAAAGTAGCAACCCTAGTACAGAGGCTAAGGCTGAATGAGTCAAATATGTGTTTGCAGCAATTCTGGATAATGGCAAAGCATTGCAATAAAATAATGTCATGGCTCATGGCCAGCAGCAGGCCCCTTGCAGCTGATAGAGCTGTGTAATTGCATGTGGCACTAGATAGTGCAATGCTATGAGTGGCTGATGGAGAGTATTGAGATACTTTTCAGAGAGGAAGAAATAGTAGGTGGACTACCATTTCACATCTCTTCCTTCACTCATTTTATATCTATTTTTTCACTTCTCAGCCTTGCTCTTAATGCTCTGACATCTGCCTACTTGGTTGGGAGGTAGCACAGGCCACACTCCTTTGATTTACTTGGTCCAATGCCAGACTCTCTCAAACATCAAATTAGTCTGAGTTTCAAAAGAGGAAGTAATTCCTGTCATTGAGCCATTATTTACTCTCACTTTTCAGACTCAGCTGCACATATAATCTAAATATAAAACTTCAGCAGATAATTTAGACATGTGATCCAGACATGTGATCCAAATAGGTGATCTGGACATGTGACCATTACATGTGACTTATATATCATATAACTTACCTTTTATTTTCTCTGAGCACTTGGCAGAGTAAATCTTTAGACTTGTTTTTTTTGAATCTTTCTTTGCTAGGTATGTAGCTATAATTACTTACTTATACATATACTAATATACTTTGAATCTCCCTCTGCTAGCTGCGTAATTGAACCATAGCTTTCAGAGATTGCTTTTACAGCAGAACAAGTCTCTAGGTTTTGGTTTGGGAGCCCTTTTTAGCTGCTTGAATTCTTTTCAGCCCTTTTAGGTCTTTACTCTACCAAATTGCCTTCTTGCCCTATACTATTTTTATGACTCAGCCAGCCAAGTGTTTTCTTGGATGCCTCTAATCCTTAAAATGAGGCCTAGAGCTGCTTGCTTGCACTAAAGACCCAGGTGCAGACTACTCAGACCTCCTTAACACTTCACACTACCAAACGCTCTACTCTTTGTCAAGTCACTGATACCATATCCCATTTCTTTCAAGCTCTTTTGAAACACATTCCCTTAGCATCCACTACTCTTCAGGCCTCTTCAACACCACTAGAACCAAGTGCTTCAGCTCATTTTGGAGGCCTGGTGAATGTGCCAGCTCATCTTTCTTGACCAGCACTTCCAGATGCATGTGATAGTGACTCAAAGCAGATTAAAAGGTTCCTTCAATCCTGTGTTACCTATATTAGGCTGAGTGGTGAGTTTTTTGCATCTGATGCTCTGAAGGTTGCTTGGGTCTTATCCTACATGAAAACTGGTCATGCTTCCACATATGCCCTTCAAGCTTTTTGTTGTCCTGGTAGAGTGATCAGCTTTGTCAACTGGGAGGAGTTTGAGAAGGACTTTTGAGCTGAGTTTTTTCCTCTGGATCTTGCTAAGACAGCTAGCTGTCCTTGCTTTTTGCAATCTTGACCAATATGGGCAGGAAAAGCAGTCTTTTAATAAATATATTGACTCCTTCTATGCCTTAGTAGAGCAGGCAGATTATCCAGATGGCCTCCAACTCTGCCTCACTTTCAAAGATGGCCTCTACTCCACTCTCATAGATTGCATTGATAGCTTAGCAGAGGGTCAACCAGATGATGAGAAAATTGAGTCCTGGTACAAGGTAGCATAAGAGCAGTAGCAGCTCATAGAATTGAAGCAAGAGTTATGCTGCCCACACTGCACAGAAAGTCTCAACCTTAACCTAAAACAGTGGAAACTGGAGATTGTCCAAATCCAGAAATGGCTATGCTGGGGAAGCTGACAGTAAATGAATTATGGACAGAGAACCAGCACAGCTAAAGTCCTAAAAGTTATACCAGCAGATAGGGCTGGAGCAGAAATGCTAGGAGTTATTTAACTCAGAAGAAGAATCTTAGTTGAAGGTTCTCAGTACCTCATAGTATCTGCTTCAAGTGCAATGAATTTGGCCAAGACATGTTTTGCTGAATATGCTATAAACAAATCTGATATCTTATTTCAAGCTGTTTCTCCCATCAAAGTGCTAGCTATTGATGCTATATAGAAATATAGCAATTCTTCAGAAGCTGACAAAGCCAATTCTTATGAGAAATTATGCTGGTTGCAGAATCTTAGGAAGTCCTTGACTTCTAAAGAATATCTTTTGATTGTGGAGGCACCTCAAGAATATAAGATAACCCTTATTAGGTTCTGCTGACCCAGGGCCTTTTCCAAGAAGCAATGCCCTTATGAGGTAGACTCAAGTGCCAAATTATGTGTGCTCAGGGTGTCAAAAGGAACTATTATTTCATATCTATTTTTTGTCTATTTTTTTAGGAAAGAAAAGTAGAAACATCTATTGGGCAATACCAGACACACATTATTGACGGTGCCAATGAGAGATTCTGCTATTTTCAAGGTAACATTTTTATTTTCTGCCTATTTATATAACTTGGCAAAGTACTTCAGACACTTATTTTCAGGAAATTCTACCACCTTTATATTCAAAAACCATAAGAAACTGATGTAAGTGAATGACAAAGAGAAAGGGCAGTGTTTGCCATCAGCCCATAACTATCCAAGTGTATTTGCCACTATGTGGATCAGATATTCATTGTAAGAGTATGAATAAGGTGGAACAAAGAAATGTGGGTAGCAGAAAAAAATGAAGTTATTCATTGTTGTTCAGTTATTCATTTTAGCACAGCCTCCACCCCACGATGAAAGATTTTCACAATTGCATCAGCAATGTGGCTAAATACTAGGCACAAAGGAAGCTCCAAAGTTTAAATAAAAATCAAAATAGATGTTTTCTTCAATTTGAACTGCTAGCTTCAGCTAGTTTTTAGGTCTTGTAGGTATATTTCAAAAGGCAGAATCAATGCCAATCATGGCAATCTGAGTGCCAGGCAGAGCATTAGCTACTAGCAACTAGCAAGCAAAAAAGATCCCCCAATTATATGAAAATTGATGTAAGTCAATAAATGAATTAATTGATGAAATGTTTGGGTTGTTGCATAGAAAGAACAAATCCAAAGTAACTCAAATTTTACCACTTGCACTTGTGATGACATTGAAGGGAGCTGAGCAGTAGGGACCAAAAAAAAACTTTGCAACATCAGAAAAAAAGCCTGGGAAAACTCTACCCAGAGCATCTTCTAATATGTACTTTGAATAAAACTATGAGCCTCAGATGTATGATAATAATTGCAAGGAAAAAAAGAATTACAGAGAATCAATGAACTTTTGCCAATATCAAAACCAGAGCAAAGGCTTGTTAGCACAAAGAGCCCCAATGAGGATCAATAAATAGGCCCATATCAGTGGAGAAAGTGGACAAGCTTAGAGCATAAAAAGGTGCATTGTTGACCTGGCAACTCATTGTAATAAACTTTTATGCCTATTACTAGCACAGGGATTTTGCAAGTCAGCATTCATCTTCCACACATTTGCCTTTGGACATCTAGACATTATCCCCACTATTTCTTCTTCAACAGACTCACTGGACAAGCTACCAATATATGCCCTAATTCTGTCACTGCCAGCTGTAAGTCCTGCCTGTTCAGATGCCTTTCAGCTAGAAGCTGATTGACACTGGTCAAAACTACTAGGTTGAGCATGCATTGAAAGGGTACGTTGTAATTGGCATTTAGGTTAATAGTCCAAACTTCTCTTTTAAAAACTGGAGTAATTACAAGGTAAATAAGCAGAATGCAGATGGGATTTGGCATATTAAATCCAACCACCATGCAAGCTGGCACATTGCCACCCTCAAAGCACTAAAGCTCTGGCATCTTTTACATCTCCACATAGATGCTGGAGACAGACAAGTCATTTTCCTGATGGCCACAGTTTCCAACAAACATAAACTATAGAAACATGTTAATCATCAAATGAAGCTTTTCCTACACCTTCGAATGACTTGGTATTCTTATGGATCTGACTGGCAATGAATAATCAAAAACTATGTAAATATGTGTATATAAAGCCATTTGAGAATTATTTTTGCTGTTTTTACTAAGATTCAGTAATAGGAATTAGAAATTGGGCTTATAAAACACTCTATGCCAGTACTACAGTGGCTATACTTAGTCACAACTGTGTAATTGCATTTTTCTTGTATATTTATCAAAAATTCAATAAAAATTAGTTTGACGTTTAGGTGTGGAAGTTGGACATATATATAGGACCTGTCTTTTTTTCCAAAGTTTGGGGTCTGTCCCAGACACTGCACCACAGCCCTTCTCTTACTTCCTTACTTGTTCACCAATGACCATCGTGGTTGGCACTGAGGTTGTAAGTGAATGGTTCTTACTATTTGGTATTCTCATGTCTGATTACAACTGTGTAGTACTATTTTTATCATTCCTATGTATATATAATAAGAGTTGTTCACTATCGTGGTCGGCACTGAGGTTTACTATTGTTATCATCACTAGTGCCGCTCAGCTGCAGGGTGGCATAGATCTCAGAACAGAGTCCAACATAGACAATGCGTTACTGTCCTGATGACACAGTCAGGATCCGAACACCATCAGCACATATAATCGCTCTAAGTTGCCATCAGGAAGCACATACCATCATGTCGGAGAACCACAACTTTCTCCATATGCGTAACAAGGTTGAGATAAATTGAAACCCTAATGCGACTCCTGATTTGTGTGATACCGATGCATTAGACACCAGACCCGCGGATTTAGCCTTCCACACTGATCAATATATCGAGATTGCAACTGTGTTGTGCCCACCATCACATCATTGCAAAATCGAAGATCCATCTCAGCGGTCCATCCCTCTAGCTCCCGGAACAAGTTGCAGTGTGTGAGAATACTAACTCGAAAGTTTCCCCATCTACACTTACAGCCTCGCCAGACCGCCTGCCTGGATGGTTTCGATGTTATCTCCATGCCTATGAGGATATCTGTTCTCCTTGAAGTTGTTTAGTTTATGGTCGACAGTGGCGAAATCCACACTTCTTAAGATACGTTCAACTATGGACCTTGGCTGAGTGACACTTGTAATCCGTCGACTTTGCCAAAACTTCCGCCGAGATGCTGGACAAGAAAGGTAACATTTTTCCGATCGGTTTTGTAATTTTATTGAGGTGATCTTACATTTGTTTCTTTTGCGGCAGTTGTGCTAGCAGGAAAAAATTCTCTTACATGACAATTACATGTAGGACGCGAAAGGATGAATTTTCGTCGATGATTCTGTTGGATGATCACAAAAGATACGCTAATTGGAGTCTTTAAAGCGACTGATTGAACGTATCATCGAACTTTGGCTTAGCGCTGGTACCGTACCCTTGACAGTTCTTCCGGCAAAACACAAAGGCACTAAGACAGCGCGTATGTTGTGGCACGTTCGGCTTCCATCATAAACACACCATCGCCGTAAGATGTGTTCGTTTTAAGGTGGACATATAAACATGTCCATCGGGCTGAATACAATAGCCTAGCGCGCTGTTTAAAGATACGGCATCAGTGGTTTAGTGCCCTTTCTTGGCTTAATGAGACGAGTTGAATGTACTGGAACTCCGCATTAACCAAAAACGAAAGGAGCATATTGGAAGTGGTCTAGAATCGCTTGAGCTTGTCGTTGTATCGATGAGTACGCATATAGTGGTGGGTGTCATCTATCCTTCTAAACCGTTTGAAATCTCATCACTTTGAAAATGAAGCTCGAAACGTCACAACATGAAAACGTGATACTCAATGTCACCAAGCAAGATTCAGGATTCGAAAGCGGTCAAGCTCCTGCTGACCCTTCGCATGTCATTAAACAATTAGATTCAGTAATTTTACCACAAAAAAGCATTCAATCAAACTCTATGAGTCGAACGTTGCCAACAAGCCCTTCCATACAAAGTCCCGGGGATTACCATTCGACTCGGTATACTTGGACAAGAACGTCTCATCATGCAACGCTATTCACAAAAATTATCCTCAGTTGCAGATCAATCGACGCTTATTCATCAACAGAGGAACGTACTAGAAATAAGCGCCTTGTCATCTTTCCAAACCTCATATAACGACGCGGCCTCTATCAAGGTCAGTTGCTCAGGGACATGCAATGCCTTCAGTCCCGTTGTGTAATCCATTAAAGGTCTTGAGCGCTTATCGTAAGGCGTCTTGAAGTGCTCATGTGGAAGGTCGAGAGCATCTTTAAGCTCCAACGGTAACTTGTACTGCGTGTCTGACGTAGTGATAGCCCCAACGAACGCACCCCTTGCCTGTAATCGGGTGATTGAGACCATGTTTGCAATAATGACTAATACGGAATGTACATACGAAGGACTTTTTGCCTGATGCGTACTCCATGATCGTCCGGGGTAGAGAGAGGTGGTAGGGTCGGATGGGAACGAAGTGGGGGTCGCGGTAAGCAGTGCGGCAGTACAACGCTTGGAAATCATCGACAGCGAACAAAACGGGGTTCCTGAAAAAGCAAAATCAGCGAGCGTAGTTATGACGCGAAGGAGTCCTACTTAGTCTGTATACTCAGCTCTTTCATGAGAGTCTCAAAAATGACAGGAGCAAGTGGTGGCTCTTTCACTGCGATTCCAATGAGATCGACAAGATTTGTTCCGAGAGGGATTTCTCGTTTCTCGAGGCTGTGTTTCTTATGCGTCGTCAGAGTCGTCAGCTTGGCGTGGTTGGCGGCTAGAAGTCGCTGGAGAGTCTCCAGCGTGAAGACGGGTTGAAGGTATGTCTTTGTGCGTAGGTCATACTCGTGTGGCGTGCTCGAATCAACAAGCTTCTTCGCTGAAAGTTACATAGGTACAGCGGTGAGTCAAGTGAGATGAAGGTTGGCGGTTTAGCGTACCGCGAGGTATATAGATCACGATCCAATCGTTCAAGATACAGTTCTCGACCAATTGGAGCATCAAAAAGCTTTTCCCACAGCCAGAGCGCCCGGCTGGGTGATAAATACACTTAATCTGGCTCGTAGAACAATGTCGAGGCCGGAGACGTACTGAGAACCACTCTAGTGTCTAAACTTGACTTTTGCTTCGCCTTCTGCAACATCTGAGCAGCGCTGACAGTGACTGTCCTAACCACTGAGCATGGTTTTGAAAGAATCCGGAACTGTGCTCAGGGTCAGGAGGGATATCAAGCAAGTGCTTAAGACGACGGACCTCGAGCAGCATTTTTTTGGGCAGACCATATATTCGAGCGGGGTCATTCTTGATCACAGGAAACGCGGTAGCCCTTCCAATCATTTTTTGAACCTAGCCACACGTCTTGTATGTCAGAATTTCGCGTCAAATGTGAGCAGCTTGCGTACAGGTGAAAACGTCGGCAAATCAAGTTCCTTTCGTTGGTTCGACTGGAACAGTTCATGCGTAAGTTGCGCTGCATTTAAAGCTTTGAATGCCTGACGTAGAGTGAGTTGAACGCTCCGGATACATCGCCCAAATTCTTACTCCAAGACTCTGCTCCTTCTTCTTAATGATTATATGGCCTTGGGCATCCCTCTTGATATCTTTTGCTTCGAGCTTTTTCTTCCAAAATGGAGTCAGTCGAGATACATGGCGTCGTTGTGCGACCGGAGAAGCCTCTATGACGCCAGGTTTGAGGAGGAACGATGGCCCAGCTCGAGAAACCCCGGTGAGCATACTTGCGGACTGTGTTTCCTAGAACTAATTAAATCGCTGATTGATATTAGATCACATTACTTACTCCAGCTCGAGTTCCAGAGAAACCACGAGAGTGCGCGTCGGGAACGGGTCTTCGGAAACAAGTTTTCGGACAACGTCACACGTGTCACGCGAGTAACATAGTCACTCATTGACCTCGCTTGGGGATTTTATAAGGTCACGAGTAAGAAGGATACAAAGATTATGATACACGGGTATAATATATCATCTACAGTGGCTTCATCTGACGTCTGGCCTCACTTGACCATTTAAAAAAATCGCACCTCCACTTTGGGTCAACATCTTCCCTCCGTCTTTCAGCACGACCTTTATCATAACCCGGCCCAACCGGTCTATGGAAACAACATATTGGCATCCACACCTCATCCGAATGCGAAGCGTAAAATCTTACCGTGAGCAGATGAAGAATTTTTTCCCCTTATTTGGCCCAGGTTTCATCACAGTCAACTCTTTGGCTGGCTCCCCATGGACTAGACACTTCGGAGGCTGAACAGGAGCCATGATGCTTGACCAAGCTTGTTTTGCGTCGGTCGAAATATTACTTTGTTGACTTGATAATGATGTTTCTGCTTCAGCTTGAGAGAAGACGTCCACGTCCACATCATCGACATCGATGACGGCACCTGCTCGAGAAGCTACAACATGCTCGGTATCCCCAGACGACTTGCACACTTGCTTCGAAGAAGTCTTCACAGGCGCGGACGCACCTTGAGACTTTGTGAAGAAAGAAGCTATTGTCGCTTGCCCGGTCTTCTTCTCGCTTGACTGGATCTGTTTTTGTTTTTTCTTCATAGAAGGTTTGCGAGTCAGAGTGTCCGCTGTTAGTTTACGCTTGACGCACTGTGGGGATTGTGGAGGTAGAGGAGCTGAGGGTGACATCCGAGGGGTTTCTGTAGAAGTAGAAGGTGCGCCTGAAGATGATGGTGGTGTCGTAGACGACTCTGCAGCTATGGGTGGGACTAGTGTAGGTTCGGGAAATATGAATGCATCGTCGAACTCTTCGGGAACTTTTGGATTAGAGAGGGGTGAAGGAGCAATGGCAGCTGACTTTCCAAAGAATTGCTGGAGCAGCCTTTGTTTTCCCGAATACTCGTCCCAGAATTTCGAAGCAATTCTCGGGGGTTCCTTGGGTGAACCTTTCTTTGCGCCTATGACATCCTGGAGTCTGATTGTCTCTCCAGTCGAGCCCACAATCTCATCATGCAGGTCGACATAGACCGGACAATGGTCACTGCCTTTGATATGAGGCTGAATATCAGCACTTTTTACCCAGGGGAGAAGACCACGGGTGATCATGACGTAGTCTATACGTGTACCGTAATTAGAATCACGCGCAGATATCTTGGTATTCCAGCCTACATCGTGAAAACGGTCAAAGACTAAGCAGAAGGGAAACAGGTCGAAATCGACGTACAGGTATACATGCCCTTGCGATCGGGCCAAAATTGTCTCGTTATGTCAACCATATGACCACGAGTCCCATCATCCGACACCATAAAGTCCCTCATCCACCTCCGGCACTCTTTCCCCCAGAATCCCTCTTCTCCTTCCAATCCTTCAGCCAGCCCCTTCGCAACCATAAGCTGGCCTTCGCAGTGGTCGATCACGGCAGCGCACGCGTTTAAATCTCCAACAAGAATTACTTCCCTCCCTTCTACCTCGACGAGACCCTTAACGCGCGCTTCAAGCACCGTATGGAAGTCAGCCTTGTATTTGTTTCGTTCATCCGTGCCGTTTCCGTCGTTGGGGCAGTAGACATTGATGAGGACGAACAAGCCAAAGTCAAGTACAAGCGTCCGTCCCTCACTGTCAAGGTCTTTAAAATCGATATCGTCGTCATCATTGCCTTGGAGGACGCGTTGGGGATATCCTTCCGTGGTGGATACACGCTCTTCGTTCCTCAGAGGTGGCTTGGGCTGTACGATGCCACATAGCCCCTCTTCCGCCTTGAGAGGTATCGCGGAACTTGTGCGAACGTACGTGCTGACCCCAGAATATCCAGTCTTCCTAATTGGGAACGAAAAAAAGGCATGATAGGATGGCGGAACGGCAACCTCCTTTGGCAGGCCCGTACGAGAAGATTTGACTTCTGCTCTGAAATATTAGACGGAACGACCAAAACGCATTTATTATCTCGCCTTGGAAACACAGGACATCAGCCTCTAGGGCATCCAAAATCTCTGCGAAAGTTGCCATAGTGTTCCACCTGTTTGATGGAATCAGACCGGTAGAGAAAAATTCCTACCTAACACGCACGGGTGATACTGAGGTAATGTTCTAACTCCGTTCTACTTAAAACATTTAGGTGTTTCATACTATGCCATGGACTGTAACGTTGACATACAATGTTCCATGTGAGAATGCGCATATCTGCATCACGATGTCTTTGAGTTATTCGTATGTCGCAGCGGCGAAACGTTGAAAAATATCTCAGGATGTCATTGAAGGGGTCAGGAAAAAAGGAGTGAAAAAAGAAAGAAAAGATAGTTGAAGCAAAGTTGCAGATAAACACAAGCGGTGACATCAGGCCATCAGAAGCACGTGAGCTCTAGGCCCAAACGCGTCCATGGACTCAAGGAATGCTGAGTACTTGGTCTACAACGTTCCATGTTGACGACGGCTGGTTTCGGCACGACGCCCTTTGGCTTCAAGTCGCTTGTACTTCGTAATTTTTAGTGCTCTGGAATAGACTGGCAGTAGACTCGTAGCACCACTTGTTTTTAGTTATGTCTAGGTACTGAATATAATTATCTCCACCACTACGACACGAGCACTGGGACGTATAGGTCTAGGTATCCACAGGATTCTCATCATTGGTTATTCCATCGTTTACTATGCCAATGCTTTCGTAGTCTGGGGGTCTCCCACTCTGGGAGCTCCTGGTAGTCTGGTTTTCCCGCTCGTTCTCACGCAAAAACCCGATGATATTCAACACGTCCTTTCCTTTACAGACCCAAGCACTACCTTATAGCGCGACCAGTCTGGTGAAGATAACAGTGCTGATCATATCTGTGAGATTACCAATTTCAGATAAAACGACGATCATGTGATATATCTGCTCGGAAGTATCAAAGTCACATTTATGCTCTCGTGAAGTAGAGTAGATAAGTTAATTATCGAGTACCAGGAGATCCGTAATTCACCAGGGCTTTCACCCAGTTGTGTTCATATTCTTTGACGCTGAACTGTAATTATGAGCATGGAGTTCCTTGTCAATAGTGATGGAAGGCGCAATTCTAGGACGGCCCTTATCTCCGCCTTTCTCTTTCTCGCCATGAGATCAGTGTCAATGCCGATGTCGTCCTCACCAAACAATGTCCCGAGATCTAGCTGCAAGATGAACTGATAGATCTGATCAAAAGATTCTGATGCGAGGACGCGTTCCAAAACGCCCCAGCCGTCATATTCTTGCAGAGACTCCATGGCTTCGCCGAAATCCTTGAAGTCGACTTTAACGTCGATTTGCTGAATAGTACCGGGCTTGACTGTTCGAAGCAAGGAGATTAGTCCGTCAAAATGGTCAGGTGGGTCAGGCATCGCGTCAATTTCGTCGTCCGGGTAGAAAGTGACCTCATATCTGATAGCAACAAGCTTTTCCAGTACGCCTAGATTTAGAGGCAGCGTGTTTAGCGGCCGTGCTGCTCGAGACGCTAAGTATGGTTCAAGATATGCGTCAATAGTCAACGTACCTTGGCTTCCATAAGGATAATCCCAATTGAAGGTTTGAATGGTCTCCCGTCCCGCCTGGATGAGTTCCCAAATAGGGCCAAGAGCATCTTCGTCCGGAGGGCCAATGCTCAAAGCAGTAAGGGAGGGGAAGAGTGGCCGACTATGCCCCTGTAATGGAGCGGGTATCCAAGCGTCGAGCAAAATATTGATGCTCCCCTCCTCGACGTCTTCTAGATGGAGAAAATACAACTTTGGGGGTAAAAATCTGCCTTCCGTCACGGGAAGATCAGGATCCACCGCGTCGCTGAAGCTGGATGTCACGATCGTCAAGTCGACCTCCTGAGAGCCAAAGGAAACGCAGCATGCTCTGGGAATAGCTTCAAGGCCTTGTAGACGGATGGAAGTGAGGGATGGCGAGGTGAAAATAGACATGAAGGCAAGCTTGAAGCTGGCAGGGAACGTATTCCACGGGTAGTTATCTGCGATAAACGTGAAGCGCTTGAGATGGGGTCCCAAAAGACAGAGTGTTTCGTGGAATGGCGTATTGGTAATCATCCAGCGCAAATCGGGAGGGAAAGCCATCTCAAGGTCTACAACGACAAGTTCCTCAACATACGTAGGTACACGTGGATCACGGGCGATGATGCTTTGGAAACTTTCGTGGCACTTTGCAAGAGTATCTTCGCCGAGATCTGCGGAGAATTCAATTGAACGGAACAGATATTTTCGACATCGAGGGAGACAGGACTTTGAGGCAATAGAGAGGTTTTTCAGTTTTTCTCTGTCCTCGGCACAAGCGTCGATGATGGCGTCGATGAGTTCCGGAGGGAGGGGTGAGTGGATAGTCCTCATGTCGTACACGGAGCTGGAATGCTTCTGAGCAAGTTCAGCCTTTATTATGGATAGGAAAATTGATGGTACTACTCGTCAGCCAGAGAACGAGTAGATAATTGGGTAAGATACTCACGTCCAATAACCGGTTGACTTCATATCGAACGGAGGAAAAACGAACTGCGTCCCAGATAACTGTCTGGCAAAAGACAAATTGATCCCCGCAGACATTAGCCAAAACTTCGGTTCACGCAGCTAAATGAGGAAGAAGAACCCAGATCGACGGCTGTCGACATCACTTCATGGCGCATCTGTGACAGGGTGTGGGATATCTGAGGACAAGAATGGAAGATACTCGATGTCTTTTAACACGAAGCACAAAGACAATGCCCTGCATCGTAAGCGCATGAAAGTTGTAAGAGGATTGGAAGGAAGTCTTTTCGACAGGATATTGAACCTTTGAATGAACAGAAGCTCCTTTGTGCCAGTAGCCAAGGAATAGCTGGTCAGTTTGAGTACGGAGTAGTGAGATTCGTTCATCGATTCCGACAGATATTACATAGGAGTGCTTCTTAAGGTATTCTGTTATCAATGTTTCGCCATCAGAAGAGCAATCGGAAGGAAGCAGTAAATCCTGCAAGAAGTATGTGGACCCACCGATGATCATCAATTATGCTATTTGCAGCAATACTTTGAATACATCCATGCCGGCATCCATACATGGTTGATGTAATAGCCAAAGGTACTCTGGACACGGATTCCAGAAATATCGTTCCATGAATCTGCCGGAGTGAAACAAGAACTAACATCGGTCGCAGCACCATCGAATTATCTCTCACAATAAAAACAGATGTATGTATGGATTTTGCACCGAGGGTTTATTATACGAACACGGTCACGTTTTCCGCTTGTAAGGATAGAGGGTATTCACAAAAACTACTAAACGGATTGTAGGACTACCTACCTCTTGCGGACGTCATGAATCTCCTTCAATAAACTTTTTATTAGTGTAAAGTGGATGACGCCTTTCTTCCGCACAAGAGCGATACGTCAAAGAACGGGGCGAGGGGCTCGGAGACAATGGAATATTGTCCAAAAATGCATCAAGACCATCTAGGAACTATTGAGCCCCAATCGAAAAAAATATCACTCACCGCGAGTTGTATTCTCATAAATTGTTCGTTGCGAAACATCCCTTTCTCGGTCCCATTACATAGCCCTCCCAACCTTGCCTATGATAACCCCCTTTTCGACTCCTAAATCAGACATTCATCTCAGTGGTACGCGATATAAATAACCACGGTGCGACCAGTGACCGATTAAACCGCAGATATCAATGATACTTCGAGCCACGGTGAAATCAGACAATATGGATTAGCTACTTCGAACGTTTGAGAAGTTCAGCGCAAACGGCAATTTATTGCTAATTAACTTACACAAGGCCATGTTTCAACCTTGACACATAGATTTTTTTCACATTGTCGCTTCTACCAGTCGCATTCGGCGCTATTGCAGTAAGTCTGGTCAGCCCAGGGGATAACGCATCGATAATGTCTGGTCCGGAGTCAAAGAAGGCGGGAAGTTTGACTTCGGCACAACTTTATCTCTTCGGAATCAAAATTCCGGAGGCTTCTCCGTGGTACCGAATCAAAAAGAAGAATTGTATGTGTTCAGGCTGTGCATTGCATGTCTTCGACCAATTTTTCTTGCTCCTTACCTTTGGAGTCCTCGATTCCAGCCATTGTAAGTGATCCTACTAGAGACTGACGGTAGCATTCTGACACGTTGATTGATCTCTGTTTCGACGCCCACAGAGGCAAAATCATTACTGATCGTGACTTTGCCTTGTGTTCTCGAACCTTGCACTGGATTCTGGGATAGCCAAGGTCGATGCGCGATGGTAGGCATATGGAGATGATGTCAAAAGCAACTTTGTCACTGACGCAGTCATACTGTCGTGAATGAATTGATTAATGATTGGAAATTCGTTTTTGACAGCATCATCTGACAAGGCAAACAAAAAGTCTTTAGTTCCTTTTGTGATTGAATACGGCGATGGCGTCATTGAATGTCAGGAACGGCTATGCTGACTGGTAGCCGAGGCATTTGCGCCCTCGCATGGGTAATTGTTCTGCATCTGTTGCCATGATCTCGGGGCACCTCCATATCTCAGCCTGACAAACCTTTGTTAATGTGTAGATGTAATCGCCTTCCGCAGTTGAAAGACACAAAGATTTGCATTAACATTTAGTACGGTGTTTATTTAAGAAGGAATCTAATGGAATAACATAGTCGGCTATTGATTAACCCGATGGGAAAGTCTTGGTGTTTCACTTGGGCAGCTACCTCATTATTTCACGCGCTGAGTAGCGAAGAATCTTGACATACCTCTGATATGGAACGTCAGTATCCCCTTGAGAAATGTAAATGAGACTCATGCTCACGTTAATAACCTACATAGAACAAGATCACCACTCAAGAAAAGTATCCATCCTCATTGGCCGACGCCCTGATCAAACCTTCGACTTTCTTTGATCGTGGCGTGATGGAACACTTGAAAGGCAGAGGCTTACTATATATATACGGGGCATCATCAATTCCGGGAAGAATCTGCAGACGATGTATTTTGGACAAACCACACCAATGCAGAGCAGTATTCATGTGACGGTTCAATGACATGTCCATTAGCGTCCCGTGCCTTGTCGATATCAAATGCAGCGATCATAGAAGCCAACGTGATCCATACAGCTGAATATGCCATGAACCGTCCGGGACATACCCTGCGAACATATGATATGAGCTCATACGACGTCAAAAAAATTGACATTGCCATACATACCTTCTTCCAAAACCAAAAGCTGCATGCATCGGGTCCCTCATATCCGGGTCCAGTTTTCCGTCTTTAATCCACCTGTCGGGGTTAAACACGAACGGCTGCGGATAGATAGCTTCCTCGTGAAGCATGGCCCTGTTGAGCAATGTCAAGCCACCGCAAAGAACATTGTCCGTGAGTGGGAGTGTGATGCTTACCATGCGTTTGGCACAACAATTGACCCTTTAGGAAGCCGGTATCCATTATATTCGTCATCAGCCTCAAGGACATGTGGTAGAGCTATATACTCGATAATCAAGAGGTCGGCGGAGGAATTACTTTTTGACGCAAGGGGATACATACATACCGATTGGAGTGACCTCTCTCCATCTCATCGTTTCTTTCGTGATCGCTGTGATGTAAGGTAACGAACTCTCGTCTTCGAAAGTTGGGAGATGGTCAGGGCCGATAACGCGATCGATTTCGTCTTGTGCTTTCTTGAGCGCTAGAGGGTTGGTAAGGAGCCCAAGAATGCCTGTTGCGATGGCTGACACGGTCTTTGGAAGATTATCAATCTAGGGACCTGGGTCACCTGTATAGATGTGACGCACAGTGTCAGAGCCAGCTGCGTTACGAAAAAGGGGGTCGGTATCTATATAAAAGTCGAAATAAGGTTTGAGCTTACCGCCATACATTGTCCAAGCTGTCGACTTTATGATATCTTCTTGAAGCCCTGAATCCCTTGAAGGCTCCATATTCTGCAGGCAACTCGAAACGAACGACGTCGTGGCATTGCCCCTTTCCTATCAATATTCAGTTCAGTTCAGTGAGACCGTCCACGTATGGAAGTGACTTTTTGAACCATGTCGTATTTGGCTGCCTCGTAGGGCTTGTTGAGCATATCTCGAACCAACTTGCGCGAGTGTTTCGCTTGGCGCTTGAACCCAGCAAACGGCATCCAGTCTGGGACGTATCTGAGGATCGGTATCGAGTCTACGAGAAAGGCACCCGGCACAGCTGCGATTTGGAATGCCCGGACGCCCTCTTTCGCAATCGTGATGTACGGCTCGTCCTTGGAGTCGATATTGATTCCGTATGTGATTGACATGATGGTTTCACCTGCCATCCTAAGTTCCAGAAAGGAAAGAAGAGAAGAGAAGAGAAATAGAAAAAAAAGTCAGAAAGCGTTGCGTGTTGAAGGAGAGTATCCGTGACGGACTGGAGGAGCTCTTCCATGAGATCGTCGGATGACGCGAGAAGGCGGCGAAGAAGGGCGCGGCTGGCTTTTAACAAGCGCGGTCGGAAGCGTATAGCAGCGCCTGGATGAAATTCGCGATGCAGGAGTCGTCGAGAATGGCGCCTTGAAACGGTTCATTCAGCCCGGCAAGAAATGCGTACGGATGCTCGGTACATACCATAATTCCCCTGGAGCGGAAGGAAATGTTGGAGAAGGATGCAAAGCGACCAACTACCTGGGACTGACCGTATGGAAGAAGGGAAATAGCAGAACCCCATCCTATTAGTTCGATCATAGTAAACTTTGGCCTTGCAAATGAATCGAGGTCAGCACTGTAC
This sequence comes from Termitomyces sp. T70a, assembly GCA_017657195.1. Lineage (NCBI taxonomy): Eukaryota > Fungi > Basidiomycota > Agaricomycetes > Agaricales > Lyophyllaceae > Termitomyces > Termitomyces sp. T70a. The sequence goes on from JAGGAT010000462.1 coordinate 24,208, forward strand.
CGGATTTTGATGAGGATAGTTTATTACCTGCCAGAATATATTGAAGATCTCTTTTCCAGAAGCTCTGTGGCGAGCTGGGCATTATCGAGGACGATGATTGATGTACCTGCGATGTCGAGATGGATGATATCGGAGTCTTGATAAAGAGTCAGTGGAATTTCAATAACATCTATACCAACATCTATACCAAATTCCTTGCACCACTTGTGGTAGGTGATCCATTCAAAGCTTTTTGGAATGTCGAGCAGGTTACCGATAATCGGGAGTTTCTTGGGCCCGGGAGGGAGCGGTAGACGCCTACAACTTTCAAGGCGTTTGAGGTAGAGAAAGAGGGCAAGTATGCATGCGGCTATGATAATGCTCGCCATGGGGGACTATAGGCCAGCCTGCACCTTAGTCTTTTTTCTTATAACGTGTCATGCATTTTCAGGAGTAGGTCGACGACATAAATTGGGCCGCAAGGGGAGCACAGCGGTCACATCGGAAATTCCCATGGAGAGAAGGGATTAGCAATATTCTGATGTTTCAACGTAAGTCTTGTGTCACCTGAGCCAGCTCGAGTACACTGTGTATTGAGATCCATAGAGGACAATGTCGGGGTAAGGGGTGTTGAAAGTTTAAGCACTTTAGATTTGAGTTTACACGAGTCAAAACATTGACCGGGGCTTTGCTGCGTAAGGTATAATTGAATCGCATGTAAGCATCATGGGGTTCAAGTTTAACCCTAAGTCTGTATCCCGCTGGTTTCATCATACAAGGTAACATCATTCGAATCGGGTGACAAGGAGAGTAGAACGCGATTAAGATAGCAGTTGAATCGGAAATTCCCATAGAGTAGGTATGAGCTAGTGTTTTGACAATCGAGCAGCTGTATGAGGTTCGAAAGTGGTGGATCTAGAAAGACATTTAGATCACATGCAAGAGGAAGGCCCAGACGGATACGCACGTATGGTATCAAACTTAGTTGGAAACCCTCTGTCTGATTGAAAAGGAACACGGGGATGCAAGTTTTACCCGGAAACATGAAACTGACAAATGCAAGTAAATAACATGCTAATACAGACTTTGGATGGATAGACTTGAGCCTAGACTCTGATCAATGAGGCGCTCTTCATGTCAAAGTTCTCACGTCACGGCTGTACGTGCTCCGAGAATGCAGTCATGAAATGAAATGGGGAACATGTTATTTTGGCCCGATGAATAGGAGCCGATGGAGATGAGCGAATTTTGACAATCCCACAGTCTGGTACGGACGGATCCATCGATTTTCACAGAGCTAAGCAAGTCCGAGTCGGAGTCGTTCAACATCCGTACGACGGGCGCACAATAGCCTCATGCGGAACGAAGTAGCTACGCGATGGAAATTAGTGTAGAAAATGGAAGAGATGGACACTAACCCCCTAGAAATTGCACTTGTCGTCACGTCCATTTACATTTGCCGAAACACGCCACCGAGTATCACAACAAGCCGACATAGGCATTCACCAGGCGACGTATAGATATTACGACACTGACACAAAGACCGGACGAGAGTTACCTACTGGCCTAGTGTACAAAACTCCGCCCGCCTCTTAGCTCTAGTTAGTAGCTTATCGACAGCCAAAATGATTCAAAATCCGTACGCTATCGTAAAATATGTGATATTGGAGCTCCCAAAGTAGATGCTGTGAAATCGTGTACTGCAGGTGCTTGATCACAAACAATTTCAAGTAAACATGTTATGATTCCTATATGATGAAGCATTGCGTGCGGGGGGACCAGTTTGGGATAAGGCTAGGCAGTGAGTAAATGAACGTGACACAATTATCTTCACATGATGGTTGTTGACGCGACCACGTGACAAGCACGCTGTAAGTTGAAGAGTTGTTTGGCCGAGTTTGATGTCGCGCTTACCTCTCCGCGCAGAACCGTCGATGGCGACTCTGAAACGCAAAATCTCTGAAGAAGACGAAGAGGCACTCGACCAGCCAAGAAAGCTGCCCGCTTTCGGCAATGTCCGCCCGGTTCGAACTCTCCAGCCCTCGCGAACCACTCCAAACCTCTCCAAGCCCCAGCCGACTCTGCCCAAGCCGCTCACAAAACCGAATGCACCTGCACTGACCAAACCAACCATAACAAGAGGCACGAGCGCCCCTCCGTCGTCCCGCCCCGCACCAGTTCGGCAGTCCGCTCGGTCTGTGTCAGGCCGTTCGGGAGGCGACCAGCGGTTCACGCAGATCAATACACGGCTCACCTCGATTGAGTCGGCCCGAGCAGCCGATGCAGCGCGTCTGGCCAAGGACATGGCTGCAGAGCGCGCCAAGGTCGCTGAGCTCCAGGAGAACCACGCTGCCCTGTCCCGCGAGCTCGCCGCCGCCCGCGACCAGGAGCTCACACAGCGTAGGGACCTCATGCTGGCCTCGGACGAGATTGAGGCTCTCAAGAAAAAGCATGCGCAAGAGACGGATGAACTACAGGCGGACCTCAACCAGCGCGACAGGGAGCTACGTGAGGTCAAGGAAGATTTGAGGCTGTGCAGAGGCGACCTCGAACAGGAGCGCGAAACTGTGTCGTCGCTCAAGTCGACGTTGGCATTGCAGGCTACGACACATTTGACGCTGACCACTCAGAATCAGCTGCTCCAGGCCCAGGTAGACGCGCATGTGCGCTTGATTGCAGAACTCACTGCGAAACTCGAGAACGCCGAGCGCTTGGTGGAGGAGAAAAATAGGGAGATATTGGACGGCGAGTTTGTCCGCAGAAAACTCCACAACATGGTTCTCGAGCTCAAAGGCAACATTCGTGTCTTTTGTCGCGTCCGACCTGTGTTGCCTTCCGATTCCGACGAGGTGGCAGCTATGACGTTCCCAGATAAATGCGAGAATAAAGAGATCGTCCTTGAGTCGTCTAGTGAGAGTGCAATGGGCCAAGAGAGGAAGGAAGTTTATAATTTTGCGTTTGACAAGGTTGGTCTTTTTCTTCGTCGTCGGGCTTTCTTCTAATCAGAGCAGGTCTTTGAGCCATCGGCGACACAAGCGGTTGTGTTTGAAGAGATCTCGATGCTCGCCCAGAGCTGTACAGACGGGTACAACGTTTGTATCTTTGCTTACGGACAGACTGGGTCTGGCAAGTCATACACGATGGAGGGCGGATCTGTATGTCATTTACCTTTGTATTTTCATTTCTAACGCTCCTTTCCAGACAGAAGAAACTGCAGGAATGATCCCCCGCGCGGTCGAACAAGTCTTCCGTGCAACAGAAGACATGAAATCCAAAGGATGGGCATACACCCTCGAAGGACAATTCCTCGAAATCGTGCGTTTCCCTTTACATACACACACGCACCCTCGCTCACACTGTTATTCATAGTACAATGAAACAATCAACGACCTCCTCGGCTCGCACGATTTTGACAAAAAGAAACACGAGATCAAACATGATCCCAAGACGGGCGCGACGCGCGTGACGGATATCACTGTTCTCGCACTCACGTCGCCCGCACAAGTGCGCACTCTGCTCTCTCAGGCCCAACGACGGCGCAGCGTCGCCGCGACACTCGTCAACGAACGTTCGTCCCGCTCGCACTCGGTGTTCACGCTGCGCATCAAGGGCGTCAGCACTGCCGGCGAAACGTGCGAGGGGTGTCTGAACCTTGTGGATCTCGCTGGGAGCGAGAGACTTAATGTTAGTTTTGGCCCCGGGTATGTCGGTGCGGGCGCCGGGCACGTGGAGAAGGAGAGGGTCAAGGAGACGCAGAGTATTAATAAGAGTTTGAGTGCGCTTGGGGATGTTATTGCTGCGCTTGGAGAGAAGGGAGCGGGTGGTGCGGGCGCTGAGGGGAAGCATGTTCCGTATAGGAATTCAAAGGTTTGTAGAGCGCTTTCTTGTGTCCCCCCTTGGATGATGACGATAATTCTGTCTCTCTCTCGCTAGTTGACGTATTTACTCCAAAACTCGTTGAGTGGGAATTCAAAGACGCTCGTGTGTATTTCTTTTTTTGTTACTTTTATCTGATGTGACTGTTCGCAGATGTTCTTGAACCTCTCGCCGCTCGCTGCACATTTAAACGAATCGCTCACTTCTCTCCGCTTCGCTACCAAGGTATGTATTACGCTGTGTTTCTCTGTAGGGAGAGTTACGTACTTAATTAAATGATGATAGGTCAATCATACGAATATTGGCACGGCCAAAAAACAGCCGAGGACGTTTGCGTGATGTATGTGAGGGACATGTGTGTATGGAGTTGGTGTGGTTATCGGACAGTTTGATAGTTTGCTTTTATGTTTTCCCTTTAACATATTGATCATCTAGACCACTCGTGAGATCTGCGTACTGCAATGTGACATGGATAAAAGGCCTCGATAATTCCACTCCCGTCGCGCCCCGCCGCGCCCCTTTGTTCCACCGAAACACGGTGACTAATGACATGTCCATTGATGGATATGATTCATAAGAACAGTGTTTATATATATTTTATACCTTATCACAAAGAATTCGTAGCAAGCCCTAGAATGAGAAAGTGTAGAGTCTGTCTGCAGCACGACAGGCCCTCGAATGAGAACAGTTATTCCCGAGTTCTTCACGATGTGTTTCTCCGGGCCCGCACGCAAAGGACAAGTTGCTTGCGCTCGCGTGACGGGAACCACGAACATGTATAATTCTTATCTCGTTTAGAAGATGGTGGAAGGTCTGCCCTTTTTTTTTCTTGATATTGACTGACCCACACGGGCTCCAAGACGCTATTCTCGACCGGCACTGCTCGTTAGTTAACAAGGTGGAAAACTGTCCCTCTGGAGAAACTCGAAGCGAGC